>MU223175.1:699038-712222 GCA_018584345.1 Thuja plicata | reverse complement strand
GTGATATATTGTAAAATACATATTAATATATAATACATATAAAATAATATATAATATATGATATATAATGTAATATTTAATATTAATATATATTATATAATATTTAATATATAATAGATATTATATAGTATTTAATATATATAATATATAATCTAATATATAATTTTTGATATATAATCTAGTATGGAGAAATGGGAGGGAGAAAGGGGAGGAAAAGTTTAAAATTTAAAATTCTGCCAGGATTTTCAGGTACTTGAAAATATCGGGTACCCAATTAGGCTCGGTATTGCTTTGTGCACCATACCGACCTGGTCAACTCTTCAAATGTCTCAAAAACGTGTTTTTCCCCTGTTTTTCTGAGTTCCAGACTTCGACCATGTAGCCAACGACTTTTTTTTCACCCGAATTTGATGAAACGAAAATGGTATCTTAAGGAGACTATCAACTTTCTATCGATATAATCTCTGTCAAATTTTGAATTCGGTAAGTAATTATTAGTTATTTTCCAATTGAATTACCTCCAAAGTGCTGATTTATATAGTGATTGAAAAACGGCTATAACTTTCAAATGGTATAACATTTTTGAAATCTGAAAAATGCATCACATTCTATGCTTTGCCTACTATAAGGAAAAATTTTGTTTTTTTGAATTTGGTAAAGTTTTTGATAAGTTAAGGTGGTCAGACACGGGATTTTTTTTATTCTGAAAACATTGTAGAAGATAATTCATAATTAATTATTTTTTTGGAATAAAATTACACAAAAATATGCGTCACATCTGGGCATGAGTCTACTACTTATATATATAAAATCTTATAAAAAATATTATCATTTGATTATGATTAAGGTGGTCAGACATATACCTACTTATTTTTTTCCTGAAATTTTTGTACTGCTGCATTGAAATCTATATTTTTCACCAATCATATTAACTTTTTTTTTCAGAAAAGACCTTGTAGTTTAGAAACTACATTCAATTTCCTAGAGATTCTATTCTTACAACTTTTTGATATTAGGTTGATAGCTAGTTCAAATTTTCACGTCAATTTTACTAACCCCGATTTTTTGATTTTTCATTGCCACTTAAGGGCATAGTTTGGCCCCTCATGATCTTGCACATACCCTAATGCTAGATTGAGCCAAATGAATTACACAGTTGCAATAGTCAGGATGTCAAAATCTAGTGAATGCCTCTAACAAAAAGAAGTGCTAGCCTACAAGCTCTAATACCATGTTGGAGTTTGCAACCACCTAAGCCAAAGATCAACAACTATGGCAACTTCCACGAACAAAGAAAAATGATCATATTTCACTAGAAAATAATGAATGATATTGAGATGTCAAACAATGTATATAAGCTCTACTTATATAGGCAAGAGTGAGAAAGAGAGCACCAATGATGTGCAAAGGAAGGTACAACCACCCGATACAATTAACTGAAAATTAGGTACTTACATAATAATAAACTATACCTACTCACCTAGAAAATATAAATGACAACTAATATGCCCAAATGGAACTTAAGCAAGAGTAGATAATTATTTACTCTAATAAAAATAGTTTACAAACTATTTTTCTATCTTAAATTAAATATCAACCCTAACAATTTAAAGTTTTGAATGTAAAATACATAAATGACGTATGACATGACTCAAGTACCTATTAGTAGATGTAGGAAAAACTGTAAAACTTTCATAAGGTGTCTATGATTGAAATAATAATAAAAAGTTATTTATATGATGTCCTATAAGATTGGTTGCAGACAAGTCTTTTGAAAAATAATAAATAAGAGTTCATCATAATTAATTATGTATATAACAAAATTTTGATCAATCTAAAAATAAATAAATAAAAAGTGATGCAATATGTTTATCTTTTTATATGTTTGTGCCTCTTATATTATTTAGATTTTTATTTTTTTATTTAATACATTTTTTATTTTTAGCTTAAGGTTAAATTGAGGTATGAACACAATATAACATATTTGATTTTAGTTTTTTTCAAATGAATTGTTAACACTTTTTAGAAGTCATTTTACTAAACTTTAAGCCAATTCTAATTTAGAATGTTTGGACCTCCATCCTCTTGTCAAAGATATGAATGCTAATCAATTTCAATAAATAAAACCAATATTTAAAATATTATTAAAACCAATATTAAAACAGTAAAATTAAATTTATTATTTTTATATTTTCTTTATTTTGAAGAGGCAATCTATTAGACTAACGTAAAGTTACTTGTAGTTGAACAAATCATTTGTTTCTCCATATGACTTCAAATTTTAAGTGTCAAATTTCCATATATTTCTGGATGAAACAGAAACTTTATTTTCCAATTTCGTATTTGTTCATGGCCATGTATCCCACCTGAGATCCTTAAAACTTGATATATAATTGTTGTTACTAAGAAGATAAAATATTCAACCATCAAAATCAAGTTTGAAGGTCCTTATTTCGATGGGTGAGAGTTCTACAATGTGTTCTCCATCCTTCAATGGATTTCTTCTCGCTGCTCCGCTGGATGGACCGGTATCCCCTTCAACTTTCCAATTCAAAGTTGTCATCTTTGATTTCTCTTGGACACCAGAGAGATTAAGCTCCACAATCTTTTTAATCTACAAAATTGTGAAAGAAAATAGAAAATTAATGCTATGCGATTTGCACAATCCATAAAGTTTAGTTGTGAAAGAAAATAAATAATTGACTTCCGTATTTTCATTAATATTATACTTCAAATATGGTGAGATTTCCGCAATCAATGAAGTTTAGTTGCTTTTGCTTCTGGATTTTCATTAATATTATACTTGAAATATGGTGAAATGAACTATCACTGAACTGAAATAAATAAATGTATCTTCGGCATGACATCATCCCCTCATGACTCATAATTTTGTAAACTGGACTATTCTTCAAGCTTTGATGGTTTTCTTCTACTTATATCTTTTTATTTCCTGTAACAGTTATCTTTTACTTACCTTTCAACCCCATTTTTAGGCATTATATACTCTTTCTAGGTTTGAAGGAATGGAGTCAATCCGTCGCCCACTGAGCTGCTCACATATAAGTAACTCTAAGTCTGTTGGGCTATAAGCCTGAATGATTACCTGTGTCTCAAGTTCTCAACTACTTGACCACAACCTGATAGACCTAGATACCACCTCTTTCAAGTTTCATTTAATATTGTTTATGGAAAATGCTATCTAGAGACTATATAGAGACTATTGCATGCACAATTAAAGAAAAGCCAATATGCAAATTAATGAACTCAATTAAATGCTCAAATTCATCGATCTAAAAGATCGGGGTAAGCCTTGTATGTACAGTCCATTTTGTATTAACAAAAGTAGATTTATTTGCAGAAGAAAGTGCAGAACAAGAATAGTAGCTGTTGTCATACCTTTCTCCCTGGAAATAAATTATGGATATCAACAGTTACGGGCACCGAGAACTTGATATTTTCACCAGCCTGTTTGTGAGTATTCACAATAAAAGATACCGTGAGTTCTAAAGCTGCTTATAACCTATGAAAACAAGCTGTAAATTTTAAGACTTGACTATTCTTGTGGGCTTGTATGGTACCTCATAAAGATGTGCTAAACGTAGCAAGGTTTGCCCATCTTCCAGTTCCTACGCATTTCAGTAACACGCGTATTGAAAAACTATAAGAAAACTAGTTATTCTTACTGTTTACTAATTAGTGTAAAAATCATCAGTCACACAAGAGTTACCTGTAGTGTGATGATGGCAACATTTGGTGGTAGTTCATACCCTTTTGCCAGTGCCGAAAATTGGGGTTCCTTAATCTGACTTTCATCCTGCGGTATTGAATGTTAAAACAATTTCTCAGGTCCTTTGGCCTTGGGTCAAACAATTACAACCCATGTGCAAGGTAGCTTGAAAAGCATAAGTGTATCTGATATATTCCTATGGTAAATACAAAATGTTCTAAATCCATCATTTAGACTAAGATATTCTGCTGAAAGTTTCAGATTATTCAACTTCAAAAGCACCAAATCAAAAGTATATCCACAGTAAGAGCAACTAATGTAAAAACCAAAACTCAAGGCATTACAGATATAAGTAGTTTTCCTGTCTCCTGGCAGCACTAGCAAGGATCAAAATAAAAACCATGTAGCCAGCCAATGAACCACGTTACTAGTGAACCATGCAGTGACGTCCACTCTCTTTACTAGTATTTTATATAACGTTTTCTTTACGTCAATGAAAGCAATAACAAAAATGCTACATGTCTATAAAGATGACGTGTGGAGAAATTGAGAAGACCTTAAACATTTCAGAAATCCTCAGTACAGTTCAATTTTTGACTGGCCAATAGATAAAACCTAAAATATTTTCCATATACATGACCGAATGCTTTACTTTGAAAGGCAGAGAACTATTTTTATGGAATATTTACAGATTCAAGCCTTTCAGTTTCCTCAAAATGTCAGACACAGGGCATCCAGTGAGCTTACTTCTACAGTTGCAAAGAAAAATTGTAGAGGTAGAAGTTCTCTCTGTCCCTTTGTACGTCTCCATTCTGAAGCTTGTTCTGTAGGATTTACATTCAGAAATATTTTACCTTGTACCTGCATCTCCAAAATAGTAAAAATAAGCCATCAAACATAACATAATAAACGAAAAATACAAATTCAGCTTTGACACACAAGAAAAAGCTTCAGAAATTTGTGTCATATCGAATTTCTTGTTCTCTTACTTGTCACTGTCAGTTAATGAAACATACACTGCCTTACTCATTTCTATGCTAATGAGCATTCTAACCAATCAAAGGTTTGTAGGAAGCTCTACATTATAAACCAGAATTGAGCAATTCTTCAATCACAAGTAAGATCAATAGGAATTGGACATGGCTGACATTGCCATGCACTAAACACAGCCTATAAAGTATAAACACGTCTTTTTGCAGAAAGTTGTATATATCCTGGTTTTCTGTGACATTTCCTAGCTGAATAGCAACGACCAATAGTTCGAAAGATCTCAGAATCAAAGAACAATGAGGGTCGTCTGTTGAATGTTTGAGAAATTCAATGAGTCAATAAGGGGCAAAAAGTTACAAAAATTAAAAGCTAACTAGATTAGAAAGACATTCAAAAGGTCTCAGGGTAACAGGTAACCAATGAATACAAAACTGAAAACTCTTTCTACATTGTGTAAGAGATGGAACAAAGGATGAAGAAAGCTCACGGTTAGATTTCTTTTGTTATGCCATTGGGTTTTTCAATTAAGTTTATATGACATTGAACCAATGGTCTATCAATTGAGCCATTTTAATAGGTATACCCGAAAGAAGGAACCCTAGAGAATTGATGTAGTGCCCTGTTGCATATTGATGTTTCAATGTGCACATAAAACCAGAAATGTTGTACCATACTTGCATACCTAAATTCTTAGATGTTTACTTCCATTCTTATTTGATTATGAGGTTTTGAGATTTTAGAGAAATGCCTATAGTATATTAAAGACTTGCGGAGCACTACATTTCTATTCTATTCATATTTAAATTTTTTATCTTCAGCATGGAGCTATACAAATTCACTGGCATATAAAGTAGAGACTAGGTAGGAATATATTCCATTTTCAGTCATCAAGAGCCCAATTTACCAGCCCATCCACCACTTTGTTTCTCTCTTTGGGTATATGGCTGAACTGCACATCTTAAAATTGATCCTGCAATAATTTTCCACACTTCTCGAGCAATCCTTGAATAAGAACTCTTGACTGGATCTAATAACAAGCTAACGATTACCTTAGAATCTGATTCAATTTGGAGTTTTTGCTAACCACTTCTCAAAGCCTCTTGCATTCCTTTGTACAAAGCTTAGATCTCTGGCTGCATTATTCGTAGTATTACCCAATTTTTCAGCAAAGAAAAAATCACTGATCTATAAGAGGTTCGACCAATGCCTCCCATTGCTATGACACCTGGATTTTCCCTTGATGCTCCATCAATATTCAGTTTCCCATACTCCATTGGGGCAGCTATCCATTGCCCATGCCTCTTGACTTCCATTTTGTGCCAAAAAGCTGGCATAGTTGTCTGGGTTGGAAGAAAGGCCGATTACATATGAACTCGCATTCTGGGGTAAGACTTGAAGTAAAGGGATCTTATGTATGCTTTCTGCAACATTATTTTGTTTTCTCCCAGATATAGGAGATATCTACAAATTATTGTGTTCTATTGTCCATCTTATTTTCTCGTCAAAATTTCACTATTTTGAGATCAGTAATAATTGAATCTTGTATCTTGGTCATGGAGCCATAAAAATTCAGATTTATAAAGTAGAGAAGAGACAAGATTAAATGTTCCGTTAGCAGCTACCGATATACAAGCTAGTACATCCAAGGATAGTGGTGTTACAGTTTCATCTAATTGCCTCTAAACTCTTCAAAAATTAAAATATGTTTGTCCAGTAAAGACTAGAGAGGATTGCATTGTTCCATGTGCAGTTTCCAATATATGAAATTAGTTCCTCCTAAGATAGTGGTGTTACACTTTCATCTAACTGCCTCAAGATTCTTTGTCTATAAATTGAAATATGTTTGGCGAAACTGAACATCTACCATAATTCTCTATTTAAAAGATTGTGAGTTTTTTCTTATTTTTTTGTCAGCATTTTATCACTTTGAGATTGGTTGTAGCTGCACATAATGAGGTGAATTGCCGTAAAGAAAAATTGTGCAGTTTATTGATTTCTCTTCTATATAGCTCCAAGTTTTCTACTTTATGTTTATTTTGGATCATGACCATTATTGGTATTGATGGATATGATTTGGTCTAGCAGGCATTGAAGAACACCTACATTATAAGCTTCCTGGTCCTACATGTTACGAATCATTTAGCTTAACAATTAGTTTCTAGAGCAATATATGATTTTAGATGGTATCACATATCATATATAGCAATCCATTCTCTAATTAGAAGTTACAACTTATTCTGTTTATTGATTATGTAACGATTGTTATACATAGTTCTTAACCCTTTGATAACATGAATATCTTTGTCTCATGATTAATCTTATTCTTGTTTTATCTTGCATCTCCATGACACCTTAGTAAATTCTAGGTTTACAATTTTTTTGTGTTTTAGTTCTTGTGCTCTTTGTAATTCACTTAACAAACAAGAATCTAAGTTCTTGGGTACATACAAGTCTTTTGGACTTCTCCTCCACAGTCTCTTAGTCCAAAGCTAGGTTCTTATGCTGCATATTGCTTGTTGTTACTTGTATCCATACCAAAATTTTGTATTATGGTGAGTTTTATTGTTGTCTTAGATGAAAAGCCTTCAAGATTTGTATGGTATTATGTCATGTCAACTAGCATTTTTTTTCCTTCTCATCGAATCATGGAACTCCACACTTGGAGGAACAAATGCACTTCAATGAAGAATTAATGGGTAGAGGTGCCTAGAGCTTGACATGCACACCATAGTAAAGGAAGGAGAACTTTCAAATCTTGTAAGTACATAAGCACACACCTGAGAGGATCAACGCACCCATACAAAGCATCCAGAAATAGATAACGGAGACTTCAAGCACACATCAATACAAACAATCAATCTCATCAAGATCTAAAAAAATCATCTCCTATACAAGTGCATGCCAAGAAGTAGACATGCACCAATACAAAAAGATCTCATCCGAGATTAAAAGTTTTCTAGTGGACAAGCACACTCATGGCTAAAGCTACACACCTATACAAAGCCCATGTTTAGGTGAAAGTTACTGTTCTCAATCAGGATTGCACCCGTGATGCAAAGTGTGAAACCTCACAATCTTGTTGGAACATGGAAACATTCTCGCTGATGGGAATGAGAACGAATCTCCGGATCATAGGCCGGCTACCTCCTTGTGATCACCTAAACTATTTCTAGATGAGGAAAAGGGTAGAAGGATATGCTTTTGAAAACAAACTATACTACTAAGGTGATTCACAAATATTTAATGCTGCAACAAAACTTAGGAGATAATTCAGATAGGGGAAACACAATAACCAACTAGATGAACCCTGCAATAATAACTCTATGACAGGTTCCTTTATCAGTAGTAAAGAGGAAAACTATAACGTTTTCTTAGTTTAATAACTTGAAATTAGAAAAACACAATCATAAATCTACACCATGAGACATCATTTTCTGCAATAAAACTTGAAGGAATACTGATTCAACAAAGGTATGTAACACAATGATTGAAATCAACTACTCACAATCAAACAATAACACAAAAATATAGCTGGAAAGGTATCAAAACTCTGCATAAAACTCCATGAATCTGCTACAAACTGCTCCCTTACAATAATGCTTACTTTCTGCAATGTGCAAAAGTGAGGCAAAAAGAAAGAAGACCTCTTGAAAGAGGTGAAAATACAAGATATAGCCAAGAGAACTTCCATGGGTCGGATGCATGAGAAAACCCCACAAAAACAGGAAGCAAACTGTTGGAAAACCAAGTGTAAGTGCTCCACAAACTTCACCAAGCCATGCACAACGGAAGTGCCCCTCAAACCTGCTCCAAAACTGCTCAAGATCCTCCAAAAACATGCAGAAACTGTGGGGGTTGGCAATGAGGATAAATCCCACCAAAGTAGGAATATAACTGTAACAAACTGAGACCAAACTGCTGGAAAAGGTCCCCCAAACTGATGATAACTAAACAGCAACTCCAAAAACCTCCAACTGAACAACAACTCCAAAAAGTAGCAAACAAGCCTCAACTGTCCCATAACTGATCAAGAACTGAAAACTCCTCCTAAGATGGGCATGAAGCAAACAGTCAACCGTTGGTCAACCCCTAGAAAAGTGTGACTCAACTCAAGGGAAACTTTTAGAAAACAACCCTCTAATTGCACCTAGAACAATTAATAATATTTGCCTTATAAAATTGACAAACTATTACTATTATTCACAATAAATGTGCAGAAAAGAAACTTCCCTCTAAGACTTTCTAATTATTTTTTATTAATTATAAGTTAATAATATTTCAATATATTTAACTTTGGAACGATTGATAAACTTAAACGTTCAAAGTTTAGATATATTAGAATATAATTAAGTACTAATTAATAAGCAAATAATTAAAACACTTCAATTTATTTATCTATTATTTCAAAACATTTAAGTTTGATATATTTAATTCCTAAAATTAATAGCTCTCACTATTTATTTTAATTTAAACAAATCAAAATATAATCTCTGTTGCAAGACTCGCCGAGTGGCAAGTACTCGCCTTCTGAAAAACTCGCAGAGTTTTTACTAAAAATTCGGTGAGTTTTAAAGAAAAACTCGGCCTCGTTTTCCAGCCTGCGCATAAAGCTCAAAAACGGCTTTTTCAGCTTGTTTTGTTATTTAGAGTTATTGTGTTTGTGAGTGAGTGAGCTGTGTTGTTATTTGGAGCCCTTGCTAGGTGATTGCAACGTATTGGTGGTGGATTTGAGCAGATTTAAGGTGGATTTCAACCGTTTTTTCAAGAAAAATCACATTCCCAGGTAGGTTTGCTGAGTTTGTTTTTATATTTTTTAAAAACATTATATTCTTTTTTTGTTGGTTCTAAATAAATACAAAATCATTCCTAAGTAGTTAGAAATGATTTTAAATCATTAGAAGAAGATTCAACACTAATTTTTACATGTTTTGTTGAAAACTTGAATCTATCACTATGTTTTAAAATATCAAAGTTCAAACCCTAGCAATTTGTTTAGCTTTTTTTAAACTTTAAAAGTTTGAATGATGTCTTAAAATATTGAAAGTTTGAAAGTTGAAACTAATTTAGATAGTTTCCAACTTTGTTTAATTGTTTAACTAAAATATTAATTTTGTGTGTAGGGCAGCAGTTAAGTGTTAACTATTAAATCAACTGGCAAGTTCATAGGAAGTGTGGCCACTAACACCATGCCCTTCTAGATATATAGGCATCCGGCTTAAAAATGCTAGAGATAAAACATGGAGGTATGCTTATGAAGCACCAGATGAGCCTGGGAAGGTGATTTGCATAAGATGTGAGAGAGTAATTTCTGGAGGCATAAACCGCCTCAAATACCACCTTGTAGGCATTAGGAAGCATGATGCAAATCCATGTGACAAAAATACCGAAGAGATAAAAAGATTTGTTAATTCCATACTTGCATCCGGGGAAGAGAAAAAATTGCATGAGGAGAGGGAAAGATTAGCTATGAGGGCAGCCATAGCTGAAACTCAAGGTGCTCCTATTGACATTGAAGAAGAAGAAGTAGCACTTGAGAGCATAGTAGGCTCTTTTCGTGCCCCGTGCATCCGCAAACAGAGTGCCTCCTCTTTTACTGCTTCTGCTTCCTCTAGTAGAGTGCCTGCTTCTTCACCACCATCAGCATCAGGGATAGGCAGTTATTTTGTGCACAGGAACACACCTGGAGCACAACCATCATTAGAGGCCACTGGATGGAACAAGGAGGTACATGAGAAAACAAATATTGTTATTGCTGATTTTTGGTATTTAAACAAAATCCCATTGCGTGTGATTGAGAGTCCCTATTGGCTCAATGTGGTGACCGCAATGACGGTTTCAGGAAAAGGGTACAAGAGCCCTACTCGCAATGATTTGATTGAGAGGTTAGTAAATAATTAGAGTCCACTTGATTTCATTTATAAATTTTAATTTTTTTTTCTTGTTTATTAAATCAAAATTGTTAACTAAGACTTGATTTCACTTTGATTTTGTAGATTGCTTGTAAATGTTGTTGATAGGGAAAGAGCAGTGGTGGAGGACCAGAAAAAAGAGTGGAGTAAATTTGGGTGCACCATTCTTTCTGATGGGTGGACAAATGGAAAAAACCGAACCATTATTAATTTTTTGGTTGCTTGCAAGGAAAATGTGGTGTTTTGGAAATCGGTTGATGCCTCCAAGATAAAAAATGCACAAACATTGGCATTAGTGTTGGATATTGTTGTCATGGAGGTGGGAATAGAGAATGTGGTGCAAATCGTCACAGATAATGTGGCAACATATGTATTAGCAGGTAATTTTATGTTGCATATGATTAAATATTAATAAGTGATATTTAATTTAGTTTTGAGGTGAAATATGGAAACTAAATATTGATTCTTTTTACTAATATGCCAGGTAAAATCCTCCAAGAGAGGCACCCCACTCTTTTTTGGACACCTTGTGCAGCACATGTCCTTGACCTTCTTTTGGAGGACACAGGAAAACTTGGTTGGGTAACTCGAATTGTGGAAGATGCAAGACGGATCACAAAGTATATCTACAATCACCCTTGTGTTCTGAGTTTGATAAGAGAGCACACTAATGGGAGAGATTTGGTCAGACCCGCTGTCACAAGGTTTGCAACAATTTTCTTGACGTTGCAAAACATTCTTGGTACATTGGCTTCTTTGAAACAAATGTTTGTGAGTCAATGATGGCTTGACTCAAATTATTCAAAGAAGGCTGAAGGAGAGGTTGTCGCGCAAATAGTCTTTGACCACAATTTTTTGCAAAAGGCTTTTGAGATTGTGAAGGTAACTTCAAAACTAGAATTTTTAATTATTCTTCATTGAAGTCTCTCATTATTAATTTGTAACTTACTAAGTTAGTAAGTTCAATAATTATCTTTTTGTAAACTAATTTGTATTTTTCAAATTTCAATTGTAGGTGTTTGAGCCCCTGGTTAGAGTTTCGCGCTTGGTTGATGAGGATCAAACCCCAATGGGGTATCTTTATGAGGCCATGGATAGGGCCAAAGAGTCTATAAAAAATTACTACAAGGGGGATAAACTCAAATATGATCCCATTTGGGAAATTATTGATAAGAGGTGGTACAATCAGCTCCACCAACCCATTTATGCAGCAAGGTACTTCCTCAATCCCCGTTTCAGGTACGATGATTCTTATTCAGATTTTACTAAGACTTGATTTCACTTTGTTTTTGTAGGTTGTGTACTAAGACTTGATTTCACTTTGTATTTGTTTCAACTTTCAGGCACGATGATTCTTTTTCATATCCTAATGGAGAGTTCATGGAGGGCCTCTCTCTATGCATTCAGAGGATGATACCGAGTGTTGTGGAGAGAGATTGTGTTGTGACCGAACGACAAATGTATGTGGAATCAAGGGGTAATTTATTCTTTGGGGAATTGGAAAAGAGAGAAAGAGGCACTCAAACCCCAGGTGAAAAATTTGCAATTTTGTCATTTGCTAAATTATGTTTTCACTTTTCTCTTTGCTTTCTAACTTCTCAATATTTTATTTTGCAGATGATTGGTGGTAAAGTGGGGGTGGAAATACCCCAAATCTAAAGAAATTTGCTCTCAGAAACTTATGCCAGCCCTGTAGCTCATCCCATTGTGAGCACAATTGGAGCTTATTTGAGTCCATCCACACAAAGAAGACAAGCAAGTTGTCCCAAAAATGCGTCAATGACCTTGTCTATGTGCAATATAATCTTAAGTTGCACATAAGAAAAGCAAAAGAAGCACCAGTTGGTCCAATTGATTTGGACGATATAGATCCTTACAGTGATTGGACAACACAGGAGCAGCCTCCATTGTTTACAGGGGATGACATCGCAGATTTAGAGAGGCAGGCTATGGAGGAGGGTGGATTGGGTTTCACATTGGATGACATTGAGGAGTCAAATGAAGATTCATTACCAGTGCGAGGAGCTACATCCAAGATGGAGGGCGAGCCACACGCATCATCAAAGATATCGAGCGAGGAGGCACAGTCACGCCCAGTGCTGGGTTCTACTATTAGGCCTAGACCCTCTAGTGCCTCTCCCACATTTGCTAGTAGAGCTAGGAAGATGAAGATTTAATTTTAATTTGTAATGATGTATTTACTTCTAGTTTTATAGAACTCAAACTATTTAGTTTATTTTGCTTCTAGGCTACTTGCCATCAACATTCCCCATGAGAATGCGATTTTGTACCCACTTTGCGTTTATATATATCTAAATGTAATGTCCCCATTTTTCAGCAGGTCATTGAAATGATGGTGCCAGGTCATTATTGCGATCCTCGTGGTTTGGCGAGGGGTTTAGAGGGTCTTTGGTGTGAACTTACTATTTATAGTAAGTCAAGGGATAGTTCCGATGAGCTCAGATGAGTTAGAGGAGTTGAATGATGCTCTCGGTTTTCATTTCTGGCTTCTGGTTTGGGCTCCAAGAATCTTGGAGAGAGCGTCTATTTTTAGTAAG
>MU223175.1:671134-685418 GCA_018584345.1 Thuja plicata | reverse complement strand
CATTGAAGAGCTTCATGTTCCAAATGAAAAGATGCAAGTGGGACTTTGTTGTTATCCAAAGTATTATGCAAGCTGAAATACTGCTCTGCCCGATAAATCCATCCAGTCGGATCAGTACCATCGAAGCACAGAAAATCAAGCTTTGGTCCACGGAAATTGCCAGAAGAGAACCCAGCGTCTCCAGAATGGTTTCGATTCATGGCTGAATGCTGAAGGTTGAGACCGAGAATTTTGTCATCCAGATCTTGAAGTTTGGTTTTGAGGGATGCAATTTCCTCTTCCATGATTTTTGCTCCTGTACGTGTAACAACCATAAAGCAGGTTTTTTTTTTTTTTTTGACAATAGACTCAGGAAAATTCACTCAAATATGGAATAACAAGAGATAGTAGAATTGAAAGGAACCTGAAGGCCACGACGGAAAAAAAAATTAGACGTAATTTCCACCCAGCGAGCCCAAGAAAGTGCTCTGATACCAGATGAGATGAACCTCCTTACAGCAATATGGTGAGAATGCACGAAATAACAGAATATAGAGCAATAGCAGAACTTAGAATGAATCTATTGATCGTGGGCCACTTCGAGGGGGTAACCTCCTTTGAGCAAGCTCAATACAATAAATTCGTTGGTGTCCATCAAAGGCCTCAACCTACTCTTATATACTAAGTACGATCTAGAAAAGTAATACTACCTATGCATGTGGGATAATAAAATATACTCACGGGACGACTTACAAAGCATATGCGTCCGACAACACTACACTAACAAAATAAACAGAAGGAACACACAGGTTTCTAACAGTTGGGCTCAACCCTTGTGGGAGCCACATTTCACTCCACATGCCTTAATCTTTTGATAACAAATGAACTTATACCTGCACATGACGCAAACATTGTTAAAAATAAGGCAGCTCAAGTATTATGATCATTATTTCCAGCAACTCTGTTTTATACATTCTAATTTACATTTCTACAAATCTATGAAAGCAGATATGATAGAATGATAGGGTTAATTCTTCCATTGCTTAGTTCACATGAACTGACCCCATTTATCTCTCTTTCTTTGCAGGACAACTTCGGATGTGGACCCAGATTGAAGCAAATAACAACCTTCAACGAAAACCCCAGGCAATGGGGGGCCTAACCCTATCCTCTTATTTACTTACTTTCTTTCATTTACAAAGATGTAATAATAGATTTGATTTCTGCATTAAAATTCAAATGCATGCTTGCATTAGCCTAAACCACGGGATGTGTGGTTGTATGATGAATGCATTTTCATTTTTGTATATGTCTCAATTGAAAGATCTTTTGTTCATTTTTGAGATACACTTTCAGTTTACGGTTTTGAAAGCAATCACTGCTTGTATGGACTACTTTAAAAGCTGTCTTTCTATTGTTTGAAATGAGCAAAGCATTTTTCCTTAATGAATTTAAAAATATCCGTACTTGGCAAAAATCTGTACTCTGATAATTTAGGACAACAAACTTAGAAATGAGAAAATAACCAGATAATTGAATGCAATTTGATCAAATGAAACTTTTTCACCAGAATTATAAGGGCTAATAACAACCCTACCAATTAGAACAAGCATAGTGAAAATTGGTAACAGTTACAAGAGCATGTCAAGCAAGGAACAAGGCAAGCACGTCTACTAACAAATACCTATATCTAGATTAGAAATATTTTTTCAACAAGTTCAAAGAGGCATGCCTATACTAAGAATATTTACAACAAGTTCAAAGGTGCACACAAAGGAATGGAGAAGAAGCATGTGTTTAATTGAAAGTGTGAAGTTTCCAAATATTCAAAACCCAAAAAGAAATTTAATACCTAGATGCAAGCTAGATGGCAAAAATGCACCAAATGCAAGGCTATTTTATAGGTATGGGTTGTTAAGTGTGCTTGAGCTGGAGTAGTACTGGGATGGGTGAGCTCCCAGGAAGTCTCAGTGCTTCACCTCTGTGAGCATCACCTAGATGCAATGAGTGCTAAGTGTTCCACTCATTCTCATGAGAGATGGGTTCTTGTGAACCACTAATCGTGAAACATGGGTCAACGAGTTTGATTGAAAAACTACACAGTTGAATCCTGATAGCAATATCACTATTTTATAGGTCTGAGAAGACCTAAACACCCACTACAATAAAGAGAGTTTCTTTTTTTTTGGAAATTTGGCCAACAATGTATAGGCATTTGCTAAGGGATTAGGCACACGCCTCTACAAACAATTGAATGTTAGTTTATAGGTGCACGATGGAGTTTGAAAGCGTGTAGGAATGTATCCAGGCACAAATAGAAGTTGAAACCAGACATGGTGTTTGGGTGTTCACCAAGAATTACGTGCATACCAATATAAAGGAGCACAAGATTTTTTTTTAAACTAGAATTTCCCCCCCAATGCAAGATGTGTGCCACAATCAAGGTGAGTACCAATACAAAGAAAGCTTGCAAAAAGAAAAAAATTTAATGGATAGGCATGCATCTAGCAGAAAGTATACACCTATACTGTACATAGTTACACAACCCTGGGGGACGGTGGGATGGAGGGACGGAAGGACATGTTTCTGGGCAGGGGGACAGAGGGGCCTCAATTTGGGGACGGCGGGGGGACAATGAGGGGATGACGGCGGGTGTATATACTATACATGTGGTACTTAAAATGCTAGTTATGAAAAGATGTATAACAATATAAGACATAAAGATGTAAAACAGTTGTCAGTAACAGTAAAATAGTAAACTAGAATTACTAAAAGTAAATACTTGAACATTGCATTGAAGTTTGAACATTGAACATTGAAGTTTGAACAATAAAATTATAAATAGTCAAATCAGCAAATGGAAGAGTTCTAAACTTCTATTATATAAATTTACAATAGATATGATATATCAAAATTATGAGCATTGAGTATCACTATCTAATCATAAAAATTAGATGATTACATCAAGTAGCATGATATGAATATCAAAACAAGTACAAGCTACAAAATCAAAATGCCAAGGCCCAAAATGTAGTGAAGGAGGCCTCTTTTGTGTCCCCTGTCTCCTTCGGGGACTTTTTTGCGTCCCCCCATCCCCAAAGGCGGATGCCGGGACGTTCCCAATAGAACGGCGACAGATAAGTGGCACTGCTGGAAATGTGGGAACGACGTCCCCCATCCCTGGTGCATCCCCATCTCGGGGATGTTGGGGATTTTGGGGGGGGACGCGTCCCCGAGGTACTGCCTATACATAAGATCAACATTGTGTTTGAAATAGAGTTCTAATATCTGTCATACTGGTTCATTTTTTTCTTACCCTTGCCTTTTGGGGATGCGGATCCTCCTTCTAACATGTCAAGAGTTGCCGTAGTAGCAATTGTAACATGGAAATTCCAGAAAACAAGCACCTCATCATCAAGAATAGAAAAATCCATCCTAGAAATAGAACTTGAGAAAAGAGGGCAGCCTTTATGAAGAGGAAAAGCATGCGCAAGTGGGGTTTTTGGATGTATTTGCATATGGGGCAACAAGACAAAAGAAATGAAGAAAACATCTTCAATCTTACGTATGGTGGACCTTTCCTTATGAGTAATTGCATATGAAGTCAGAAAGTGGGCTTTTTCCGCAATTCTGCATATTGGGACAGCAAGTCTTACCCTTTCCATATGGGAATATTAAAAAGGTGGGTTTTTTGGTACATATTACATATGGGGCAGCACTTAGCATCTTTTCATGCATTTTGGGAAAGATTACCATCAAAAACAGGGTTTTTAATCCCGACTGCAAATGAGAATAAATTGCATTCTCATATGCAACTTAAAAGAAGAAAGAGGAATAGAAATGAAACACGTTATATACAAACAAAAACAAAAATAAAAACAAAGAAAGAAAAACAAAAAAATATACCTTCTCTTCGAATGCAAAGGGGAAGAACTACAAACTTCTCAAGCTTACAAAGTTTAAACAAAATTCTGGAAATGATGATTTCGAATTTAGCTTGAGAGGGGAAGGGATATATAGACAAATAAACTTGACAAATTCTCCATGCAACTTCACGAGTCATAGAAAGGAAATGACAAATGTCTATAATGCAGTCTAAATTTGCATAAAATCAAAATGCAAAGAAAAAGTTTTCAGAGATAGGAGTGAAAAATGCAGAGATTGGTGGTAGGATTTTGGCAAATGGAAAACGTTTTTGCTTTGTCAATGTCCTAGGCAGACTTCTCCTTCTAAAATGCAGCTCTTGGTGGTGATGAATCTTCACGTTTTTATGCAAATCAATCACAAAAATCCGCCATATTCTATGCAGTAGGAAAAAGCAGCATTTAACTGAAGATTCGATGAAACCTCACATGCAAAGATGAGAAGAAACGACGCCCTGTACTAAGCTTTGTGAAAACACATTTTTAGTTTGAAGAATCATATGCAAAGAGCTTCAAATTCGACTCATGTTAAGTTTTAAGTCAGAATGCATGTTAAAAAGCATATGCTATTCCCCTAAATTTTGACACCACTCACTTGGAAAGCAAGCCACATGTTTTAAGAAAGCATATGCATATATTTTTGCTTGCATTAAAACATGCTTTCAACCATAGTTCAAAATATTGTTATTGGCAACTTATCGCCAAGGGAAAAAAAAAAATATTGGGAAAATATCGGAGATAAATCGACAACTTATCGGCAAAAATATCGGAAACTTAAAAAATTGCTTGAATTTAATTTGAAATGCATTTTTTTGCGCTGCAAATCACATTTTTTCCCCTTCAAACCCTTTTTTCCTCTCCCAAACACCAATTCGCAAACAAGAAAATGTGAAATAACTGCTTTTTGGGCCGTTAGTCCCTATTAGCAGATTGTGGCAGATATTTTGGCAAAATATCGCCGATATTTTGGTGATAAGTTCATGTTTTTCTGGCGATAAGTTTGAAACTTATTTGCGATATGTACTCCGCGATAAATTTATGTGTTTTATCGCGGCCTCCAACTTATCGCTATAAGTTTACTTATCGGCGATATATCTGCCATATTTTAATCTATGCTTTCAACATTAAAAATGATGCCAAGCACCTTGGAAAGGTGAAAACACGGGTTCATAAAGGAACATTACGGGCTTTTCAAAACACATTGCATGTGATTTGTATTTGAGCGATATGCAATCCACTGGAAAAACGACGCCCTGCACTTTTAATGAAACCGTGGGTCTTTTGGAAGACCAACACATGTTTTCCTCTCAAATTTGACACCCAACACTTTTAAGTAAAAGAAACACGGGCTTTTTGGAAGACTTTGCATAAGTTTTAACATGCCAATGATATGCTATTATCATAAAAATCAACGCCCTTTCTTAAGTTATATGGAAACGTGTTTTTAATAAGTGATAGCATATGCTATATACTTAAAATTTGATGTCCTCTCTTTAAAGCATAAAGCGTTTTTATATGAGATAACGGGTTTTGGAATTGCTTTAGCATAACATATTTATATTTAATGTTGGTAAAATTCGCCACCCATAGATTGAGTTATAAAGAATTTTTTTAAAAACTCAATGCACGTGCATATGCAATCTCATTCAGAAAGCACACCTTTTCATCTTGTTAACTGAAGTAATCTTAAATACAACACATATATTCAAATTGCATATGGATGTGCTATTAAAAAGCCCGCTTAACGAAGAAAGAACGCAATCTTTTATATGCAACTTAAACTTTAATGACTTGATATGCAGATATGATTCAAAAACCCACTAACATTAAAATTTCTAAGCAATACTTAACAGGATGATGTGAATTTTTGAAATGGAGTTTCAAATCAACTTTACACATAAAATGAACTCTCAGTCTGTGCAGTTGACAAGAAAAAGTGCACCTTTTTAATGATTTTTCAAAGACATGCAGTCTGTCTGGAAAACCCCAGTGACAGAATCTTAAAAAGCCTATAACTTGAGCTTGACTAACCCAAACGATGCCTAAGAGAGCTTGAAACGAGCAGGATGACGAAGACTACAAACCTATGACAAGAATGGAACCAAAAACAAAACACAAAGATAAGGAAAAATGAAAGAAAGACCAAAAGACTAAATGCTTTGCAAAAAGTAAAATTAGAAGAGAATCAAGGGATGACTGATTCCATCAAACAAACCTCTTCCAGAACATCGACCTCCTTAGAGAAAAATCCTATCAATCGCTTGGGAATTGCGTAGGGTTGTTCAATTTTGTGAATTCAAAATTGAGAACAACACCATTTACGACAAAGAAATGCTCTCCATCATGCATGCCCTGACGAAGTTCAGATAGTACCTCGTGGGATCTAAGTTCGTCGTCCGTACGGATCACAACAGCCTGAGGTATTTCATGGAACATAAAGAGTTGAACGAAAGACAACAAAAGTGGGTAAGAAAAATCCAGGCGTTTGTGTTCAACATTGAGCATGTTAAAGGGAAGAATAATGTTGTGGCTGATGCTTTATCAAGGAAGCCCGCCATATGCTCGTCGTCTCAGATTTCGGCGGATTGGAAGGCATACCTCTTGGTCGAATACTCCAAGAACCCTTTTGCGTGTCAGTTGATGGATGGCGAAGTGCATGACGACAGATACAAGGTGGTCGATGACATCATTTATTACAAGGACATGATTTATTTAGTGCCTAAGTCCAGGATAAAAGATAAAAATTTAAAGGAGAAGTATGACTCACCCTTGGTTGGGCATCTAGGGTACCTAAAAACCTACATACAAATCAGAGAAAGATTCTCCTGGAAGGGTCTCAAGAACGATGTCTTACAATACGTTTGGGGATGTGCTACCTGTCAGCAAAACAAATCTGAGCACACGCTACCAGCTGGTCTACTACAACCATTCCTGATACCTGAGCATAAGTGGAATAGCATCTCGATGGACTTCATCTCAGGGCTTCCCAAGGTGTAAGGGAAGGATTGTATATTCGTGGTGGTCGATCGGCTGACTAAGTATGCACACTTCTTTGCCATTTCTGTGGGATATCAGGCCACACTAGTAGCGGATTTGTTTTTCGTGAGGTGTTTCGCTTGCATGGTCTCCCTTGAAACATCGTCAACAACAGAGATAGCCGCTTTCTCAACATCTTATGGACAAAACTATTTCGGCTTGCAGGGACGGAGTTGTTACCGAACCAGTTATCACCCGTAGATCGATGGATAGACCGAGATTGTGAACAAGTGGCTGGAAGGTTACCTCAGGAACTATGTTTCGGCACAACAAAAGACATGGGTTAAGGGGTTGCATATGGGTGAACACTGTTACAATACCATGTACCACATGTCGATTGGCATGGTGCCATTCAAAGCACTGTACGGATATGAGCCGCCATCATTTGTTGATATGAAACTGGGCGATAGTCGCGCGCCGAGGGCCAAGGGTTGGCTATAGGAAGGGTTGGATATTTTGAAGCCTCTCATTGAAGCCTCTCAAGGAAAATCTTCAGAGGGCCAAGAACCAGCAGAAGATATATGCTGACAGACACCGAATAGAGAGAAGTTTTGAAGTTGGCGATCTGGTATGCCTCCGACTTCAACCATACCAACAATCTTCCCTGAAGACATGTGGCAAGGACAAGCCGAGGCCACATTTATACGGACCCTACCAGGTGGTACGGAGAGTAGGTGAAGTTGCCTAAAAATTAGACCTACTGGAAGGTAGTCGAATCCACAACGTCTTTCACGTTTCTTGTGTGAAGAAAGATGTGGGTCAAGACATCACGATCTCAACAGTTCTGCCACCTCTCAACGAAGGAGGGAAGTTAGTGTTAGAGCCAGCCGAGATCATTGACATTCGGGAAAAGAGGCTAAGGACACCCACAGTCAAAGAATTTCTTGTACGCTAGAAGGAATTACCACTCAAAGACGTCACCTGGGAAGGCGAGCAGATATTGGAACACCCTGGTTTGCAATTGCTTGAGGACAAGCAACATTTCGGATGGGAGGACTATAATATCCTCGTCATTAAATAAATAATAATAATTGCATTTGGGTTCTGATTGATTTAGTTTATCTCGGGCCCATCTTTTATTTTAGCATAGGTGTAGGTGTTGCCGTGTCGGCTTTATTTGTGCACCTCGGGAGTTGTCCGATGGGTATTTATGACCGACATGTAGGATGTATTTTGTCATGTCCCCTTTCTAGAGTGGACATCAGAGACAGAGGAGTTGGCCTATCATTGGAGTCTTGTAGGCTAGCAGAGATGGATAGGGACTCATTCAGTCCATACAGTGACCGAATTTTGGCTTTACAGGCAGTTTGGAGCTAATTTGGAGCAATTCCTAGATTTTAGGGGATATCCCTACTTTTTGGGAGGATGTGGCAGTTTCTAGATGTAGGTCCCACTGGGCCATTCCATGGTTTCAGTTTTAGGATGACAGGGTGTATTCCCTAGTTTCTAGGAGCATCCCTAAATTTTAGAGATGGGACTGCTAGTTGACCCATCTTGTTTGGTATCAGTCACAGACAGGTGACATGGTCAGACTCATGTTTATTTGGTTGATTTGGGCTATCAGAGGCAAAAAGGGAAATATTTTAATATATTTAAATATTTCCTAAGTCAGTGATTAAATAATTTATAATAAGGCTATTTTAATAGCCATTTTGGAGTAATAAGAGAATAATTGCTTCATCTGGTCAGGGATGGCTTCGTGTGATAGCTCGTTTGAGAGGTTGCAAAATAATATAAATTATTTTCACTATCCAGAGACTTTTTGGCACCTAGAATTATAACATTTTAATAAAGTAATGATTTTCCTATAACATGGACACTTTTAATTGGGAAAATATTATTTTATTATAAAGTGCTAAGTGTATTTTTCCTTTAGGGTTTGAATTGCCTCTGAAAAGAGATATAAAGAGATGGAAGTTGAATTGCTCATTATCTTTTGACATTTACAAATTGTGAAAACTTGAAATTGCTCTGTGGAGCGATTCAGAGGCTTGGGACGAAACCCCTAGGTCTGGATTGCTGGGATGCAAACTTCAACAAGGATTTGGTGCCTCAGTTTTGGAGATTGGAAGTGTTATTTGTTGTGCAAAGATCAATATTCTTCTTAGCATCATTTATCAAAAGAAAATACCACATTCATCTTGGCGGCCAGTCTATTCCAGCTTGGACATTTTCCAGAGGCAGCTAGAGCTTGTATTTTGGGCGCCATTCCTCTTTAGCAGCCCACGTTTTTCAGTTTGGAGGCATCTATAAGGGTTTATGACAGAAAAACATTCATCTTTAGTGTTTGCAAAACATTCCTATAGTTGGCGTCAAGTTCAAGAGGCAGCCACAAATCCATTTGGTGTATTTATTCCTTGAATACAGAAATCTGAATATTATGCATGGTACGATTTGAATAATTCTCAGATTGTTAAGTAATTTTAATTTATATGAATGCTGCTCTTCATTTCTAGTTCGAAGTTATTTTTTTTTTATCAATTACTTTCATATATCTTCAAAAACACCAAGAAAAACAACAAACAAAACGTGAAAACAAGAAAAAGCCATAAAAATCAGAATTCAACAACAGTTCATTCAAAGGTACAAACGCTGGTCAAAGTTTCAGATTGCAAAATAAACAGTAAATACCAAGGTCACTAGGATTGGGGATCTTTCAGTGGTATCAGAGCCTACATCCTGCCAACCTGTAGGGTTTGTGGGATTCTGTCACAGATGACTGCAGAAAAAGTTATAATAATTCACTCCAGCAACTGGGTAGTTGATAAAAAGTTTTGATAAATCATTCCATCATTTGGGTATTTGATAAAAGGTATCGATAATTCATATCAGCAACTGGGTAGTTGTTAGCCTACACGTTTATGCTTTTAGTTGATAGCTGGTAAGACAATAATGGCCAAACAAAAAGACCGACATATTAAAAGAAATCAACAAATGAATGAATTGGTTAGAGAAATGAAGAGTTTTGTCCAGGTGTTCAGTGAATATCAATCAGGCATGTCCATGCTGATTGGGAAATGGGCAATGAAAGAAAACAAGATGACAAAAACAGGGCAAACCCAAGTGGGACAAGAAATCTCTTGTGATGATGCACATGAAAAAGCTATAAACAGGACTGAAACACATGTAGCCAACATTGATTTGGGTGGAACAACAAGTAATACAGATGGTTAGGTTTATTTTGGTGAGTTTGCACACGAGAGTAATCCAGATACAGATATTTCAGAGGCATTGTGCGATGACAATTCATGTCATGATGAGTCTGATTTCTTAGACTAGACCAAAGAAAGCAGAGCAGTGTGTACTCATAGTGGCACTAAATTCCGGGATCGTAATTCGGTTGTATGTGCAGACACATGGGGAGCTGATGAGAGTGAGCATAGTGTGGTGACAGTAGTTTCATCATTGACTCAGGAGGTGGTCTCAGAGGTACAGAGTTGTAGTACTATAGATGAGGATGCATGCATTAGTGAATGCATACTGGATACCCCTTACAGAGATGTCCCGAACTCAGACATAGTATCCTACCATAGTGCAGATCCAGAGGTAGTACATAGGCCTGAGAATTATCATTTTCAGACCCCTAATTTCTTTATTAGACAACTCAAGGTTGATGACAGGAGGGTAGACACAGTGGTTGAGCACTTTGATGCCACTCAACAGATGTTATCTACGCTTAGTTGGAGCACTCTCGTGACTGATGAGCAGGATAGTAGCAGATTTTCCATGGCAGAGTTCCATGCTCTTCATGAGGCTATGGGGATATTGAAGCATGATTATTTGGAGTTAGTGGCTGATCGGAGTTATCTTCTAGAGAAGGATTGCATCTACTATGATGCCTTGATGCGGAAGGAGGAAGTTGACAGGATCACCCATGAGCTTGAGGAGACGAGTGAGTCATTGGAGTATACCCAGGCAGCCCTTCGGGAGGCGAACTTACAGTTTGAGGAGGTTACCGACAGTCTGGGAGTGGCAGAGTCATCATCAGAGGAAGTTACAGTACAGATTTTCCCAGTGACACTAGTGGACTCACCAGAGAGTTGTGTGATGGTTTCTGATAACATGCCTACAACATCTTCACAGGAGACTAGCAGAGTGTCCTTGGAGTGGGAATACAGTGCTCATGTTGATTTGTTCCCTCCTCTAGGGAGCAAATCTACTATTACACCACCTACAGCTGACCATAGACACCAGTTTATCTCACAGCAGAATCAGGGTGGTCATTGTGGCCTATGAAAGGTCCTTGTTTGGACTTCGGAGATTAGATGTATGAATTATACCCTAATTCGTGAGATGAGACAAGTGGGAGTGACGGTGAGCTTATTGGGCAAGATTTTGACACAGAAATGTTGAGAGAGCCTATTGTACTTCATCTTGACTGCACAGTGATGAGTGCATATAACTCCTCATTTAGACCGTTGGGTGATGATGAGATGATTCATCGATATGAGTTGGCTGGATAGGGTTATACCATAGAGCCATTGAGGGAGCTTACGGGAGTCCATCTTGATTGCATCATGAGGAGTACACTCCACTGGTAGATGATTTGGTGGTACACAGGTGGGAGTTGGCTCCAAATTTTTACTATCCATGGTGCAGTAGTGCTCTTCCATCTTCAGAGGATAGAGTTATTGACTGCAGGGACCTGACCCAGTAGTTTAGGTGGGATTGTTTGTGGGACGAGAAAACAATCCACCATCATGTCGTTCAGTTTTCGACAAAGGTTATCACCTCTATGTCACAGAGACTTCATCCAGAGCCATGGTTACAGGATGAGGTGAGAATTAGCAGGCATGATGCTGTGGACGGTAATCACAGTGGTGGGAGTTTCACAGTGACCGCAGGGAGATTTGGTGTTGATGATGCTTTCCACTATCAGTATCTTCTCATGACAGATGGATGTGGGCTCAGATTGTGTTGGGAGCCAGGTGTTGTCTCGTTTGATGCTTTGTTTCACAAGGATTCCAGAATGATATCACCTTGGTTGTGGGAGCACTCTCATCTAGTGTGGGATCCTGGTATCATCCTATGCAGTGCATTTGATTAGAGGATCCTTGATGAGTTTCTTCCTTCCACACACCTAGGATTTTATATCATAGTAGTGCAGCAGTTGGGTGAAGCCATGCATCTCAGTTTGATACATGATTCAGGGATAAAATTTCAGCATACATACACTTACGCGTGGATGAGTGACATAATTAGTGCATTCACCTTGATCCTGAGACGACTATGTGGCGTGCATGACAAGGTAGCGATAGCACTGTTGATGGGTGACTTCATGTTGCTTGATTCCAGTTGGGTCGATGGTTACCCTAGTTAGTATCATCCAGTCTTCCCTAAGATGGCAATGTGATGACCCCCTTTTTAGTAGGTATTGGAAATGGCTTGGTCAGCTCATCATCAGGACCCTCGTGAGCTGATGCTTGGTTTTGAGGGTCCCAGTTGACAGACTTGCTATTTTTAGTAAGTCTAGACTTACTATTTTTAGTAAGTCAGTTTGATCAGTTTCCATTTCTGGCAGGGCAGTATCGGCAGTGGCCAGTATTCCAGACGTTGTTCAGTTTGTGCAGTTACTTGGCTAGGGACTTACTATTTATAGTACGTCTATTTTTGGGCAGTTGCTATTTTTGGCAGTGCAGTGGATGGCTATGTCAGTCTGGCAGGATCAACAGTGGACGTAGGTTTTATCATTGGAGTGCATATTTGTTAATTGATTAATGTTAATTAATAACTATATGTTATTAATTAATATTAAAGCCATATTATTATAATAATACTTTATTATTATAATAATTTGGAAGTTGCTATTTCGGAGACTGGTTAACTAATATATCCTTTTGGAAACTATGGCCATCAAAGGGTTATAAATATGGATTCTTTCTTGGAGTTTATCATCGATTGATTATATGATATTTGTTTGTTTTCTCTAAGGAGAAGTTCTATTATGTGCCCTTGCTGAAGTATAAGGGTCAAATTGGCTTCTGGAAGACTGATTCTTCAGAAGTTAATCTCTTATTGGTTGCTGAAGTATAAGCAATCCTTTTTCTTCCATACTGTCTGCCTGTTACTAGAGGAAGAAGTAATTTTGAAATTGTTCATGCACACTGAGGGTGCGATTTAATTCAGAAATTCATTGATATCAGCCTTCGATATTGAAGGGTTTGATCAGCAATAAAAGTTACTGTTGTTTGGCATGGGAACTGGAGCAACGAGAATAACCTATACGGTTGTTGGCTGGCTACGTATGGTTTGTGGCATGCTGTTCATGCCGTGATATCTCCTCCAGCAGCGGACGTGACTTTCACTCACGCTGATTCCTTGATGCGGGAGGTATAGTGAAACCACGTGGGAAGGAGCCTCTTCCAGCTCGCATGAGCTTTGCTGGGATGCTGCGGCCAGCAAACATATCGAAACTCCAAGCTAGCGTGATCACTAGCAACGTGGGGAGGACAACAAAGTTTTTACAGGTTCTTTATTACTAAATTTTGTTACTGAATATTCATAGTTGTAATTCAAAATTTGATCAAATAAAGATTGTAAGGAATTTGTGTTTGTTGAATGAGAAGTTTCAAATTGAACCGAAATCTTAAATAAGTTCCTTGCAAAAGAGAATTATTAGTTTGCGCAAAATTCCAATTGATTTACAAGCTGAGCAAGGCAGGCTCATTACAGTGATATGATATGATTATTAAAATTTAAATTCAAAAAGCTACGTTATTTCCCCTATTGGCAAAGAATTTGGATTTATTAGAGAAATTGCGAAAGAGCCAGGTTGGGCTCATTACAGTGGTATCAGAGCTATTTTCTTGCCATCCTGTGGGGTAGGAAAATATTTATTTATGCAGATCTGCTGATATATTTAGAGTGATCAGCACTCGTGCATTTTGACCATGGATAGATACAGGCGGCTTAGCTTCGAGAGCCGACGCAGCAGTGTAGGGAATAATGACAAAATAGATACATTAATGGAGAGACTTAGGCTTCATTAGCAGAGACTGGTGGCAAGTCTGTCGGATCCAGATACAGTAGATAGGGCAGCAAGGTACATGGTTTCTGCTTTCCGTAGGCCGACATCAAGATCGCAGGATAGGAGGCTTGAGTCTCCCTCGACAGGCGTCCGAGATGTAGACCCACAAGTATACAGTACGACACCTACTCATGTATTTGATGATAGTGTCATGTCCCCTTTTTAGAGACATGTTCTTTCATGACGGATTTTCCTATCATCGACTCTCGTAGGCAAATGGTTTGGAGAGAGAGTCATTTTTGCAGATCAGATGGTCATATTTGCTCTTGAAGAAGTGATTAAGAGATTATATTTTATTATTATGTGTTAGCGGGGCCCA
>MU223175.1:653274-670287 GCA_018584345.1 Thuja plicata | reverse complement strand
GGGGGTCTTCTTGTTCGGTCTTCTTCAACAATCACAGCAGGGAATAAGGAGCAATCTCAGGTGCAACTCATAAGTTATTGTTAATAATATTTGATGTCAAAATTTGCATAAGTGCTGTATGTAAACAATCATAGATATACAGGACAGAATTAGTACTGTTACTGCATCATTTCCAGTCATTGTTATAGTCTTGGATACATTGTGTAAAAGGGCACTATTAGGCTTTATTGCTATCAGGTCTCTTGTTGTGTAATCAGTCCCTATATATATATTCAGGAGACAGTCACCATATCCAGTCTTAGTATTGAGGTTTGGTAATCATATATTATATGTGCTCAGAACAATCCATTATAATCAGTCAGTGCCACACTTGTAATGAGTTCAGTATTGATTATAATATATGTGACTTCGTTGTTAGATCAATTGTCTTGAAGTCTGAATATTGTCATAGTCATTCGGAGAATAGTCATCAGACATTGCTAGCTAGGTTGATCTAGTTACATGCTATTAGTTGCCATGTATTTATGTAATAGTTGAATTCAGTCCTACTTTGCAATCAGATTTGAGTAGTTCATGATATATTGGCTTTGCCCTGTCATTTCATTTCATATTGGTATTGTTATCTCAATTGCATTTGGTGCCCAAACAATATACACATTGAAATACATCATTACAAGCAGAACATTTCAGTGCATGCCAACTGTTTGACGAATTGCCATAGTTCAGATTTGGGGTGTTTTAGTGATCCTACTAGTGAGGGTCATTACAGATAGACACTCCACTCATAGACAGGTGAACATGTCCGTACCACGGGTAGACTGCAGTACTGAGCTTCAACAGGATGAGGCTTTCTGAGTAGTTGTTGCAGTTGGTGCAGAGACAGATGATACAATAGCTGCCTTTGATGGTCCAGATTCTCTCGAGGAGGGAATTGTTATCGGAGATTTATATGTCAACTGTCGTAGTGTAGCTCTAGAGCGAGAGGCAGCACCCCTCTCAAGTGGGATAGGCGAGGGCATGGAGCTACTTTATGGTGGTATTGATGATCAGGGTGTTACAGCTGAGTCGACAGATGTCGGTTCATGTTTGGGAGTTATTGATTCACATCTTGACATTGATTCATATGTGCAGAGTCAAGAGATAGCAGTTGGGCATCTGTTAGGGGATGTAGATGCAGTGAGTATGGACGCTTCTGATGATATAGGCTGCATGGGGTATGACATTCCTTATTAGATATTGGGCGATGACTCTGAGGTGCTTTTGGATGGGTCCCAGGATCAGGACTCACAGGGACTCTTTGTTATTGGCGATGCTACTAGGGTTTCCGCTTCTTCTGAGGTGTTGGTTGAAGTATCGATGAGTTGTATCGCAGTTGCAGATGTGTGCGAGGACAGTAGCACACATGGGGTGAGCAGTTTTGATTCAGTATCCTATCACAGTGCAATTAGTGGGACAGAGAGCTTGCATAGGAGGCAAGGCTTACAGAGGCATCATGTGTCTAGTCAGCTGAAGGTGAATGACAGAGACATCTCTTCAGTTGTTGAGCATTTTGATGCGATTTGTCAGATGTTAGCCGCATCTGGTTGGGGTGCTCCTATGTCAGATGAGCGTGGTGATAGTAGCCTTTCCCTAGCAAAGGTTCATGCGCTTCGAGAGGCTGTCAGGGTCTTGAAGCATAATTATACACAGTTAGTTGCTGATAGGGATTACCTTCTAGAGTGGGGCAGTACCTGTTATGAGACATTGTTAGGGAAATAGGAGGAGGTGGTTGAGCTTACCCAAGAGATTAAGGTGACCATGGACTCACTGCAGTGTCCGCAGTTGGCTTTACAGGAGTCACAGTCATGATTGGAGGAGGTGACCGTAGAGTTGGAGCATGTTCGGCCCACACCAGCTCCAGACCCAGTTTAGTTGCACATTGAGGTGGTTGGTGGTGAGTGGGCTTCTACGGTTGGGGATGAGGGACGTGATGATGTGGTAGACACATCTGTCCAGGATTTGGGCACAACACGTATAGAGGAGGTGAGAGCATCAGTGGAGATGAGCTCTCATGGTGATTTGCTTCCTTCTACTGGAAGCGAATCTATTTCCACATTTCATACAGCTGGTACCAATAGGCAGTTGGTAGTGCCACATTTAGAGGAGGATCAGCTGTGGGTTGCGGGGGAGCAGGTTGACGCCTCCATGTATAAATTTTATTGCACCGAGACATTCATGGAGTATCTTCTTGAGAGTGCAGACTTGCAGGGGAGGTTGTACCGAGTATCTGAGGGTACTCTCATTCGAGGCTTTTGCGCTATACGACGCTTAGTGGGGAGTACTGTAGAGACCTTGGCTACAATGCTTCCCAATAGGGATTTTATGGTTGGGTTTGCTGAGAGGGTCGCCCAGGATCCTACCCAGCCTGCAGTTACGCGGAGTCAGAGATTGGAGCCATCTCCCGATTCCTAGTTTGGTAGTGATGAGCCATTGACGGAGATTGGGGCTTTCTATCGGCATTTCCGCGAGGTGTGCTCATCATGTTTCGTTGACCCACAGGTAGAGGAGTTGGTTTTACATCGATGTGGGTGGGCTCCAGTTTCATACCATCTTTAGGGGATGGGTTAGTACCATCCTTCGTAGAGGGAATTGGCAGTTGCAAGTTGGACCACTTGCAGTATCGATACACCCAGGACATTTTATCAGAGCTTGGTTTCGGTGGTAGGGACTCAGGTATTGGCAGAGTTGATGTTTCAGTTGAGCTGAGTTCCTCTGAGTTGTTTCTCCCATCGGCACCTACAGTTAGTCTTCGGATGATGTTGTCCTTGATGTCAGTTATTTGGGTGTTGATGCTACAGGGGTCAGTTGTGCGCGACAGTGATACTACACAGGTTCACCTTGGGATCCAGGTGGATAGTGATATACAATTGCTTAGGGATTGCTTGGGGACAAGCAATCTTGGGGAGGGCGGACTGTGATGACCCCCTTTTAGTAGGTATTGGCAGTGGCTTGGTCAGCTCATCATCAAGACCCTCGTGAGCTGATGCCTGGTTTTGAGGGTCTCAGTTGACAGACTTGCTATTTTTAGTAAGTCTGGACTTACTATTTTTTGTAAGTCAATTTGATCAGTTTCCATTTCTGGCAGGGCAGTATCGACAGTGGCCAGTATTCCAAACGATGTTCAGTTTGTGCAGTTACTTGGCTGAGGACTTACTATTTATAGTAAGTCTATTTTTGGGCAGTTGCTATTTTTGTGAATGTAGTGGATGGCTATGTCAGTCTGGCAGGATCAGCAGTGGATGCAGGTTTTATCACTGGAGTGCATATTTGTTAATTAATAACTATATGTTATTAATTAATCATAAAGCCATATTATTATAATAATACTTTATTATTATAATAATTTGGAAGTTGCTATTCCGGAGACTGGTTAACTGATATATCCTTTTGGAAACTATGGCCACCGAAGGGTTATAAATATGGATTCTTTCTTGGAGTTTATCATCGATTGATTATATGATATTTGTTTGTTTTCTCTGAGGAGAAGTTCTATTTTGTGCCCTTGCTGAAGTATAAGGGTCAAATTGGCTTCTGGAAGACTGATTCTTCCGAAGTTAATCTCTTATTGGTTGCTGAAGTATAACCAATCCTTCTTCTTCCATACTGTCTGCCTGTTACTAGAAGAAGTAATTCTGAAATTGTTCATGCACACTGAGGGTGCGATTTAATTCAGAAATTCATTGATATCATCCTTCGATATTGAAGGGTTTGATCAGCAATAAAAGTTACTACTGTTTGGCGTGGGAACTGGAGCAAGGAGAATAACCTATACGGTTATTGGCTGGTTGCGTATGGTTTGTGGCATGCTGTTCATGCCGTGATATCTCCTCCAACAGCGGACGTGACTTTCACTCACGCTGATTCCTTGACGCGAGAGGTATAGTGAAACCGCGTGGGAAGGAGCCTCTTCCAGCTCGTGTGAGCTTTGCTGGGATGCCGTGGCCAGCAAGTATATCGAAACTCCAAGCTGGCATGATCACTAGAAATGTGGGGAGGACAACAAAGTTTTTACAGGTTCTTTATTACTAGATTTTGTTACTGAATATTCATAGTTGTAATTCAGAATTTGATCAAATAAAGATTGTAAGGAATTTGTGTTTGTTGAATGAGAAGTTTCAAATTGAACCGAAATCTTAAATAAGTTCCTTGCAAAAGAGAATTATTAGTTTGCGCAAAATTCCAATTGATTTACCAACTGAGCAAGGCAGGCTCATTACAGTGATATGATATGATTATTAAAATTTAAATTCAAAAAGGTACGTTATTTCCCCTATTGGCAAAGATTTTGGATTTATTAGAGAAATTGAGAAAGAGCCAGGTTGGGCTCATTACAAGCAATATATACCCCAACACTTCAGGAGTATGAGATTGTAGAGAGATTTTTCTGTGGACTGGAGATAGGTTATGGGGTATCCTTCTTAGATTGGCACTATTGGGACCACTTGACTGATACCGTGTTTGATGTTGGTCTGTGATATGTTAGCAGGCTTGGATGGCTGTTGGTATGGATTGTGTGGCAGGAGGGGTTCCATTCTCATAGTTGGGATGATTCGAATGTGTGGATCAGCCACTCTAAAGGTCTCTATGACAGGGGTTGAGGGTATGCTTGAGTCATCTTTAATGGTATCACATCTCTCTTTGGGTCGGGAAGCTATGCTTTGAAATAGTACTTAGCTTTTTATTTATTTTCATGCAATAGCTTTGTAAGCAATATAATAGATGTCTTTTGGCACTTAGTTGGATCCATCAACAATAATTCTCATGCTTGCACTATGTTGAAATTTCTATGCATCAAGTATAGTATTATTGTGATTTTGTTATTTACTCAATGATATATATTACATCAATGTAGCTTTTGAATGTTTATTGAGATGTCTCATTATGTGCTAAGGGTTAAATTGCTTAGAAAAATGTGAAAGCTTTGTATTGTAGATGAGGTCTATGGTATAGATTGTAGCTTTTACCGAACTCTACATTTAATTTAACCTTAGTGTTCGTATTTATGTGTTGGCTTATTCAACTCCATTTGTTTACTTGTATTGTTTAGTCTTTGCCTTTAGCTGAACAACACAGGCGTCTAGCAATAGGGATTCCTTTCAAGTCGAAAAACTATTAAATCCTTTGCCCGATGTTGAAAGAATATCTTAGCCTTTTACTCTAGGCAAAACCAAAAGATACATTTACATCTTATTCAGCATAAATGTGATCCACTGCAAAAATAATTTGTAAAGATTGTAAATTGCAGGTAAATATTATCTATTTTTATATTTCTCTAATTTGAAGAGTGGTTTTACCACACATCTATTCCATTTTAGGTCGCTCTAAAAGGTGCTAATGATTCTTATAGATTGTGGAGGTCACCATCGCTTGACCTAACCATCTACAATGTTTGTTCACATGGTTCAAGGATCCCCTTTGGAAATCTAAAGATGTGCTCCCATAAGTTGAAATTTGAGATGAATCAACACATTCTACACATTGAATGTATTTGTCATCTTTGTTCCCTCAAGGACTTTATATTCAAGGGTTCTACAATTGTCAATTTAGAGAGTAGAGTAGTTCACATTTCACTTTTGTCTGATATTATAGCTAATCTGGATATTAAAGTAGTTTGTTTGTTTCTTTTATTTTCTACCATGATCAAAGGTAAGTTATATGGCCCTTTACCTTCAGGGCTTCACTTTTGGGCGTAGGACTGTATAGGGGAACTAAAGAGTGCCAAGTTAATTGCCTCCTTCCAATTTGTCACAAATTTTATGTGTTGAGCAAACTTTGAAGACTACACATTTAATAATTTATGCAAAAGGTGGGAAAGTGGGTGAGATGATGATTATCACTGCATATTACTATTAAAATGGCCCAACAGTCCCACCTTCCTTCTACACACTATGGATATGCTTTGTTTTGATGTCAATGGACTTGTAGGTGCCACATTACTCGCCCTCTCATAGTATTAGATAATGACTATGCCGGGTTTTTTTTCAGCCCACATCTTGCTACACACATGTGATATTGTTGTTGTTCCACTCTTTACTCCTATGATCTTCACCAGGTTTGTGCATCATTGAGAGGTACTTAGCTAACAGAAATCTTATGGCTTGTAGTTTGACCATAAAATCCAATAATATGTGACTTTGTTGCATTTTAGTTACTTTTCAGATATTAGGATATTTTCCCCTAGCTATTTTCTAATGATGCTTAATATTTTCTCGAGTCCCATTAACCTATGCAACTCGTTAGTGGGTATTCACCTAATTTGTTTCTTTATTACTTCATTTTCTATTATTTAGGCCTAGTCCTACTAGACCTCCAAGTCCATAGCTATGATAATTATCAAGTAGTGTACTCATTGAAGGTTGCTTTTAAAATAACTTATCATATTTGCAGCTCATGTCTATATGTTTGCTACCTGAGTGTTCTATCATCCTTAGTGTTACAGTATTCAAGTGGAAATGTGATTGTCTTGTTTGATTAAAGAAAGTACAAAAATAATAAAATAATTATCAATTATGAATAGGAAGGCAGTGCTTACAGTTAAGCCTTCGCATGTCTTATTGTTATTGAAGCATACAGTTTCATTCAAGTTTTCAGCAACACCCTTATTATCATCATGGAGTAATCGCCTGAAAATGTACAATGCAAGCTAAGTCAACCAAACAAAAGTACTTAAAAGAAAAGACATAATTCAATACAAACCAGACATAGCTGACCTATGAAGCATCAGCTCTAGCTCCCCATCAGAGACACTTGAACCTCCAACAGAACGATCAACAAGCAAAGAAAATTCTGTTTCATTGTCTTTCAAGTATATTCCTAGATTCAGCTGCACAGTCAATAATGGGCTTTAGTAGTTTTAAATTTAAGGAAAACATGAAAATGAAGCAACTATATTTTGGGAATTTGGTCTAAGGACAAAGCCTCATTAATAACTTGCTGAAGAGTTATCAGGACAAAAATGCCACAAAATTAAGTAGGATCACAGGATGAACGAAGGGAGAGAGGGAGAGATATAGGGACAGAGATGGGAGGCAGGGTCATTGGGGGGCAGCAACACTGAATGCACCAGAGATGTTAATACTGAAGAGAGGAAGGATATTAATACACAGGTTATTAATTCAATGTTGACCTCATTCTCCAAAAAATTAAATAGAATAAATAAATTTCAGGTATTTGAACAATGAATAAAGTATGTATGCTATCACTTAACAAAAATGTTGTAATTATTTTTCATGCTTAAGAGTGTCAAACTTGATCTTTGAACTTTGAACCCGTTTGAAGTTTAGCAACATCAAGCTGTAATTTGAAAAAGTAGAAAGATATTCCAGGAATTCAGACTCGTTTTCATAATAATACATGGTCTTTAGCTTTTAAAACAAAAATTTAGGTTTATATATTTTGAACAGCCCATAGACTGCCAATGGGCTATGCATGTCTCCCAAGAGTTGACCACTGAAAACCTAGTTCAACCATTCAATTCCATCACTTGGACTGCACTGAAGACAAAAGGTAACACTGAAAACACATTTCAATTATTATTTCCCATCACTGGAAAAGGGACAAAAACATAACCTTACATTTTCTATAGTTTTTTATTCCAGCATTCATACATGAGGACACTTGGATTTTCTCTTATCACAGATGGTTTTTTAAGGTATTCTTGAGATGTCATACAAATGCTTAAGTTATAATGACCCTTGGGCCTTGAATATTATGAGGCCCCTCTCTAGCAGTGAAATAGTCTCTTGAGCAGTTCAATGTTCCCTTTTTAGCTCACCATGTTGGTGGTTTAGATTAGCCTATCAGTGGCCCTCGTAGGCTAAGTATGTTGGTTAGAGGGTCCCGGTTGGCAGTTTAGTGGGCCAACCTTCCGGAGTCAGTAGTGTTCAGGATTGCTCTTCGTTTGGGTAAGTTTGGTACACTTACTATTTATAGTAAGTCATTTATCCGACATTTCTATATTTGGCAAGGCACCTGGACCGGCCTCAATTGCTGTGATGACCCTTGGCATCTTGTTGATCAGGTATTCAGGGATTTGCTAACTATAGCAAATCAAGGGTTGAGAGAAGTGGACCCTTACTATTTTTAGTAAGGCAGTTGGATGCGTAGTGGGAACAATGGTGATCTCTTGGTTCTATTAGAATCGAGAAATAATGAGTATTTTTCCAGTTATGACATTTTAATTATTAATAAACTAATTCTTTATTAGTAATTAATTAAAAAGTGCACATCATTAAATGTTATTTGACTTTATTATTAAAAGGGATTATTTAATAATTATAAAGTCAAATTATAAAGTGCATATGAGGACTAATGTAAAGTGCAAATTTAAAGGGAGATATAAGTGTTTATTAAGATATACTTTATATTAATTTGTTGCGCATCAAATGGAGGGAAATATAATAAATTATTATATTTCATACTTTGCAACAAAAGCACATATGTTCTTTAAGTTATGCGAGGTGTAAACTTGAAGCTTCAAGCTCATTTTGTATTTGGTGAGTTATAAAAAGCCTTCACATGAGGAAATTGATTCAATCATGACTTGTGTATTTTTCTTTTGTTGGTGTGGAGAAGGGATTGAAACAATGGTTTCAGATTATCAGCTTGACGAATTGTAAATTCTTCACTGTTATAGCACTTTGAATTGGTTGCAAGATACCAATGAATTGTGCAAGGGCTTTGGCTTCATACAGAGGCCAGGATTAATACAATGGTTAGCAGAAATTGGTGATTAGAAGTTCCATTTCATTTCAGATTTGATTACAAGGGCAGGAAGCTTCAATTTGTGCAGATCATAGCCCATATATTGTTCAACGTTTGAGTTTGGAGAGTGGCCGCAAGTTATTTATTGTTTCCACGAGGGTTTCAGGAAGTGATATCAGCCATAAAGGGAATTTATTTGGCATTTGGGGCCTCTAATATCTTCAGCTGTGTGCATTGGAAGAGATTGTTATTTGTATGGAGACAATTCTATGAATGTTGAAGAAATAACACAACCCGTGCTTACCAGGTTTTTATATTATTTTCTTGAATAGTTTAAAGTCTCCATAAATTGCAAATTGATTCATTGTAAATAGTTTGGAATTGAAATAAGGAGTTGCAAGGTTGCTCAATAATTGTTTGATGAAATGTCAAGTTGTAGTTATTCGTTTCAGTTTATATTGAATCACTAGTATGCATGCCAAGTATTTGTAGAAATGCCTAGTGGATGTAGGTGTACATTCCGATGCATGGCAAGTGTTTGTCTTTATGTCAACTAGTTGTACTAGTTAATTTTAGTCATTTACATATTTGTCAAAGGTTTGAAATAGCTAGTATATCATTTCTATAACAACCTTGTGCTGTTAGAAGCATTCAATAACTTCATTTGCAGCCTACAATCACAAAGAAGATAATCAGAAAATTCATAATAGCAATTTCAGACATTGTATGCTAAATGTTTGATAATATTCCTTGAGCTTCATAACAGCAAATTGTGATCAGATTTACAAGGGTTATTACGGTGGTATCAGAACTTCCATGCTAAGTGTTTGACAAAATGTCAAACATTCAAATTTCGAAACAATATCTATCATGGGTTTAGCAATCTAGTGTTTGGTAGAGTTATAACCCAAGGGTTTCTTACAGTGGTACCAGAGTGGTTTCTGACGCGAGGAGGGTCTGTACTCAGGGCCAAAGGCACTCCCAAATACCAAACCAGCTTGCAGATACTCAACACGGAAGCAACAACACAAGGAGGATAGAAGAAACATCAAATACTTTCATTAATTGATCAAACTCAATTCATACTGGGCTGTAAGGCCTTTGCGTTTTTCGCCATATACATTCAAATGAATTACAGAATGATCTTCATACATGCGAGGTCACAGACCTGCCATCCAAATATCTTAACACTAAATCTTCTATCACAATCTGATACCAAACTCCTACTAAAACTGCTACAGAACTACTACCTAAACTAAGAACAGAGAAACAAATATATACAAGAGTCTACCAAAGAGGTCAACACTCAAATCCGAAAGACAGACCCAGATTTAGGTCCACATAGATCCCAATGAGAGACCCCACATTAATTACGCCACGGAAATTAAAAGCAGAAGTCGGCCAGATCAGGATAGATAACTCGGTAAGCACATAACCGAGCAACAGGAACGATTCGGTAAGAACATAACCGAGCAACAGAAACCAACTCGGTGAAAGAACCACCGAGCAGCCAACATAGACCGAGACCCGTCGGTAAAGAAAGATAGAATAAGTAACCGAGCAACAGGGTTACCAAGCACTTCACCGAGCAGCCTCCAAACAAGCTAAAGAACAAAAGCAAACATATTTTTTTTTTGTTGAGAAAGATTGCCAAGGACCCAAGATGCTCCTGCATCAGACACCTGGGGTTAAAAGAAATGATTGCCCGAATCATGTATCATGTCCAACCTGAAATGAATCCAACTGAGATTGAGAAATCCAAGATGAATCCTCAATCGGTCTGTTCTTCGATTTTATCAAATACTCCATGTATTCCTTTCCTCTTGTACTTCTGCCAACTCTGTTTCAAAATCTGTTCAACTTCCTGTATCTGTTTCTTAGGATAATCACTCGGTACTGTGACTTCTTCATCAGGTTCATGATATTCATACAAGTCTGAAATATTGAATATAGGTGATATATCCATGTCATCAGGTAATTCCACTACATAAGTAGTTTCACTGTCAAATCTTCTCAGTATTTTGCAAGGACCAAATTTCTTCATCTTCAATTTTCCATATGTTCCAACAGGAAATTTTCCTTTCTTCAAATGAACCATCACTACATCACCAACTTCAAAAGTTTTGTCTTCTTGATCTATCTGTACTATCCTTGTATTTCTGATTACTTTTCTCCAGCTTCTGTTTTACATCCTCATGCAATGTCTTCATAAACTCAACAAATTCTTCCGCTTCAGCACTTCTTTTCTCTTCACCAACAATGTCTCTCAAGTCTGATATACCTCTTGGTTGTGTGCCATGAACAATCTCAAAAGGTGTCTTTCCAATACTTCTATTCACTGAACTGTTGTATGCAAACTCTGGTTGTGCCAACATCAAATCCCAATTACTCGGTGTGTCTCCAACTAAACATCTCAACAAGTTACCCAAACTTCAGTTTACAACCTCTATTTGTCCATCAGTCTGTGGATGAAATGTAGAACTATACTTCAACTCGGTGTCCAACTTCTTCCAAAGTGTTTTCCAAAAATAGCTAACAAACTTACTGTCTTGGTCAGAGGTAATACTTCTCGGTAATCCATGAAATCTGACAATCTCCTTAAAGAAAAGATTTGCTATATGTACTGCATCTGATGTTTTTCTACATGGTATGAAATGTGTCATCTTTGAAAATCTATCCACAACATAAAATATGGAATCATTACCTCTTGTTGTCCTTGGTAAGCCAAGAACAAAATCCATGCTGATATCACTCCAAGGTTTCTCAGGAAGAGTAATCAGTGTATACAAACTAGTATTCTGACTTACTCCTTTTGCAACTTGACAAACTCCACATCTTTTCACAAATTTATGAACATCCTTATACAACTGAGGCCAAAAATACCTTTCCTTAAGCAAACTCAATGTCTTATCAATACCAAAATGTCCAGCTAAACCACTATTATGTTTCTCCTTTATCAAATTAGTTCTCATTGATCCTCTCGATATGCACAATTGAATACCTTTGAACAACATATCTTCCTGAATGAAATAGTCCTCATACTTGATTGATTTGGAATAGGTGCTCTGCACACTCTCCACTGCTCAGAAAAATTAGGATCATTTTCATACAAATTCTTCATATCATCAAAACCAAGAACTTCAATTCTCATTTCAGGCAACAAAGATCTTCTACTCAATGCATCAGCAACTCTGTTAGAAACTCCACTCTTATGCTTAATCACAACTATGAAACTCTGCAAATACTCTACCCATTTCATATGTCTTTGATTCAACTTATCCTGACCACCCAATTATTGTAAAGCCTTATGATCAATATACAACACAAATTCACTTGGCATCAAGTAATGTCTCCATTTCTTCATAGCTTGAACAATAGCATAGAACTCTTGATCATAGACATAATATTTCATTTTTGCATCATTCAATTTTTCACTAAAGAAAGCAACAGGTTTACCTTCTTGAGTCAACACAGCTCCAATTGCACTTCCACTTGCATCACATTCAACTTGAAATACCTTATTGAAATCAGGTAAGGCTAACACAGGTAATTCAACAACCTCCAAATTCAAAGTCTCAAAACTATTATCAGATCCATGTGTCCATTTGAATTCTCTTTTGTCTCCCCTTATTGTCTCAGTCATAGCATTACAAATAGAACTGAGATTCCTGATAAACTTCCTGTAAAAACTTGCCAATCCATGAAATGATCTTACCTCACTAACATTCTCAGGTGTAGGCCAACTAAGTATAGCTTCAACCTTCTCAGGATCCATTTTCAAACCATCTACTAAAATCACAAAACCCAAATACACAAGCTCTTCTTTCATGAAGAAACGCTTTTTCAGATTTATCAACAACTTTTCCTCTTTCAATCTCTGCAATACTTGTCTTATATGCATCAAATATTCTTCTCTAGTCTTACTGAATATCAGAATATCATCCAAGTATACAATCACACATTTATTCAAGAATTTCTTCAAAACTTCATTCATTAACCTCATAAATATACTCAGTGCATTAGTTAAACCAAAAGGCATAACCAACCACTCATTCTGATATGATGATATCCACTCTTCAAATCAATTTTGGTAAAATATCTTGCTCCACTCAAACAATCCATTATATCATCCATCCTCAGTATAGGAAACCTATACTTAACTGTGATCTTGTTGATTGCTCTTGAATAAGTACACATTCTCCATTCTCCATTTTTCTTAGGTGCCAATACAGCTGGTACTGCACATGGACTCAAACTTTCTCTGATCAAACCCTTGTTCAACAATTCATGAACTTGTCGATTAAGCTCTTCATTCTTAGTCGGTGTCAACCGATGTGGTGCCTTATTCGGTAAACTAGCTCTAGGAATTAGATCCATACAATGACTGATATCTCTCATTGGTGGCAAACCTTCAGGTTCAGTATCTGAAATGATCTCCTTGTACTCAGTGAGCAATTTCTCAACTTCTGCAGGAATTTCATCTTTTGTATTCTTACTCGGTTTGTTAGGAATCAAAGCATAACAAATATCATTTCTTTTCAAATCCTTCACAAACTATCTACCTTCCATCAAACAAACTTTCACAGATGTACATATCTCACCAATGGAAGCAACAACACAAGGAGGAGAGAAGAAACAACAGATACTTTCATTAATTGATCAAACTCAATACATGTCGGGCTGTAAGGCCTTCCCGGTTTCGACCATATACATTCAAATGAATTACGGAATGATCTTCATACATGTGAGGTCATAGACCTGCCATCCAAATATCTTAACACTAAATCTTCTATCACAATCTGATACCAAACTCCTACTAAAACTGCTACAGAACTGATACCTAAACTAAGAACAAAGAAACAAATATATACAAGAGTCCACCAAAGAGGTCGGCACTCAAATCCCAAAGACAAACCCAGATTTAGGTCCACAAAAATCCCAATGAGAGACCCCACATTAATTATGCCACGGAAATTAAATGCAGAAGTCGGCTAGATCAGAGTAAACAACTCGGTAAGCACATAACCGAGCAACAGGAACGACTCGGTAAGAACATAACCGAGCAACAGAAACCAACTCAGTGAGAGAACCAATGAGTAGCCAACATACACTGAGACCCATCAGTAAAGCAAGATAGAATAAGTAACCGAGCAACAGGGTTACCGATTTCTTCACCAAGCAGCCTCCAAACAAGCTAAAGAACAAAAGCAAACATTTTTTTTTTTGGTTGAGCAGGATTGCCAAGGACCCAAGATGCTCTTGTATCAATTTCCTGTCATCCTGTTGGGGTGGAAGTCATTGAGCTCACACATTTGTCTCGAGTGACCAGCACTCTTGCAGTTGTTTCAATTATGGAAAAATCCAAGAAATCAATTAAACAGGGAAACTTGTTGAATAGCATGATTATTTCTAGGAAGCAGTCAAATGCCATAATGAAAAATATGGAGAAGATTAAGAAAAATAAAAAATGGATAAATGTATTATTTTCAAACCCAACACCATAGACAGTTTAGCATGGTATATGACATGATGTTGTTGATCATGAGGTGAGCATTGCGGATACAACTTCATACCACAGTGTAACTTTTGACTCAGAGAGCTTGCATGAGAGCCATGAATTTCAGAGACATCATTTTGTTGGGCAACTAAAGGTGAATGACAGTCAGATTGCCACAGCTATTGAGAATTTTGATGTTGCTCGTTAGATATTGGCTACCTATGGTTGGAGCATTCCTGTGACAGATGAGCACTATGATGGTAGTCTTTCCCTTACAGAGTTTCATACACTTCCAAAAGCCATTGGAATAATGAAACAAAACTATTTATAGTTATTGGCTGATAGGTACTATCTTCTCGAATAGGATTGCACTTGCTATGATACGCTGAGGGGAAAGGAAGAGGAGGTAGATGAGCTCATTCATGAGTTGGGGGTGACTATGGATTCTTTGGAGAGCACCCACTTGGCCCTTTAGGAGTCATAGTCTTGGTTAGGTAAGGTCACTGTGGAGTTGAGCCGAGCACATCTTTCACCATCTGCAATTACAGTATAGTTTCCTACAATGGCAGTTGGTGATGATTTGACATCCACGGGTTGTAGTGATGGTAGTGGTAATGTGGCTACATCCATTAAAGATACAAGTGCAGTAGTTTCAGATGGGATGAGTGCATCTGTAGAGAGTAGCGGAGAACCACATGTTGTTTCAGGTTCTCCTGCGGTTACATCCACTGCAGGTGTTGTTGGGGACGAGTCAAATGATAGAGGTTATATTCAGTACTATGACAGCTAGCACTTGACCGAGGTGAGATCTTTTTATCGCGACTGCATAGGGAGTACTCATCACCACTTTTCTGATCCATGCACAGAGGATCTGATGATGCATCGGTGTGGATTGGCTCCGAGGTTGTACCATCCTCTGGGGGATGAGTATTTTCCATCTACAATAGATGGGATCAATGGCTGCAAGTTGGATTACCTGCAAATTCAGCACATCCATGGGAGCCTTGCAAAGGATGGAGATAGTGGTAGTGATACAAACACTTTCAAGATGTTCTTATCTCCATAGTACGGATGGATTTGAGTTCAGTGTGCTTTGGGATCCAAGTGATGGAAAGGCTAGTACTGCAGTTTGGGTGGGTCCTATTGATTGGTTTCACCACTTTGGGCATGCTGAAGTTGAGTTAAGAGTTGAGTAGCAGGAGTCTGAGGATGTTCTTTTTGGCAGGCTTTTGTTAAGAGTTTGGAATCCTTCTAGTGCATTGGGATTTCAGACAGGGCTCGCAGAGGAGTTTTGGGATGTGTACATGGTGTCGAGTACATATGGTGTCGAGTACATATGGTTTTTCTTTGGATCCTCCTGTGCATTACCCCTTTCAAATGCATAGTTTAGTTGTGTATGGGTTGAACAATGTGTATGATAGCTCACCTTGTGCAATTTGGGGAAGCAAGCTTTGTCAGCCTTCCGAGTTGCTTCCCTATGAGATGTTCACTCCGGCGACATCTACAGTCGGATTCATTTCAGTTTGGCAGGTTCTATCAGTTAGATTGGTGATGATATTATAGGAGCTAGTTAGTGATCACAGGGACATTAGACAGTTCTACTCTTGGGATTCGGGCAGAATAGAGTGTTATTTGTTTCCGAGATTGCTCGATGACAAGCAATTTCAGGAAGGGTGGACTATAATGTCCCCTTTTTAGCTCACCATGTTTGGTGGTTTGGATTAGCCCATCAGTGGCCCTTGTAGGCTAAGTGATTTGGTTAGAGCGTCTCGATTGGTAGTTCAGTGGGCTAATTGACTTCCGGAGGTCAGAGGTGTTTAGGATTGCTCTTCATTTGGGTCAGTTTGGTACACTTGCTATTTATAGTAAGTCATTTATCCAACATTTCTATACTTGGCAGGGCACCTAGACTGACCTTAGTTGCAGTGATGAACCTTGGCATCTTGTTCATCAGGTATTCAAGGATTTGCTAATTATAGAAAAGTAAGGGTTCATAGAGGTGGACCCTTAATATTTTTAGTAAGGCAATTGGATGCGTAGTGGGAACAATGGTGGATATCGTAATTCTATCAAAATTGAGAAATAATGAGTATTTTTGGAGTTATGACATTTTAATTATTAATAAAGTAATACTTTATTCGTAATTAATTAAAAAGTGCACATCATTAAATGTTATTTGACTTTATTATTAAAAGGGATTATTTAATAATTATAAAGTTGCATACGAGAAATAATGTGAAGTGCAAATTTAAAGGGAGATATAAGTGTTTATTAAGATATACTTTATATTACTTTGCTGTGCACCAAATGGAGGGAAATATAATAAATTATTATATTTCAAACTTTGCAACAAAAGCACATATGTTCTTTAAGTTATGTGAGGTGTAAGCTTGAAGCTTGTTGGCTAAATATTTTGCAAGTCACTAAAACTACAACTTGCAAAATGTGTATTTTAGGCAGCAGTATGTGAGATTTCTCTCTCCTCTCAGCAATAGGGGAGGCTCCCTTCTTACCGCAGGTGGCTTCAAGTAGAACTGAACTGTAGCACATACAGTTCACCTTGCAACAGTAATGTCGGTGAGTCGATGATTGACGTAAGAACAATCAAATGAGGCAACGGTTGATTTATCTAAAGACGAGGTGATATAATGAGCTCAAAGTCTCCTGTCCTCACCTCGAATCAGTAATCTAATCTATTTATCCAATACTGAAGCTCAAAGTCTTCAGTCCTTGGATTATCTCAGCCACTAATCTCTATAGTAATCTCAATTCCC
>MU223175.1:637163-648166 GCA_018584345.1 Thuja plicata | reverse complement strand
GGCTTTGCAAAGAATAAAACATACAATGGCATATGTAATTTCATCTAGCACATATTTGTTTAAAGAAAAACGCCGCTACATATAACTCTGCAGTTATAAAGAAAAACGCGGGTTTAAAAAGGCATATAACATATGCTTTATGAAAGCAAAATGTGAGCCCGATAACTTAAGTTATCGGTGCCTCATTTCAATTAAAACATGAGCTTTAAGTGGAAAAACGATGATACATAACATTGTATGCAAGACACCGCAGTTTTCAAAGGACTATTTCATTAAAACATAACGCCCAGTTTAATGAAAGACCGATGCATTAAAACATAACTGCAGTTTAGAAAATCGCATGGCTTGCTTTTCCAATATGTAAAATGATATGCGATTTCATTAAAGTAATACCATGCGATAGGGATGAAACCGCCGTATGCTTTATTATATATACTTTTAAAAACAATATATTAATATTAAAACTAATTATAATATGTATTATAATTAGCTAAACTAATTATAATATGTATTATAATTAGTTATTACTTTAATATAAATATTTTATTATTACTATTTTTGTTTAAAATAATAATAATAAATCGTTTTCATTTAATATAATAATAATCAATGATCTATAAGATTTACAATTTAGAAGATCTTTTATAAATCTCGTCGTTTATTATTATTTTTTTTTTAAAAATAAATTTCTATTGACAATATATGCATACGCAATTGACAATATACGCATACGCAATAATTGTCTTTTGAGAATCTATTTTAAACGCTAAAGAACTCAAAATGTTTGTATACGTCTTAGAATCTTAATGATTTGATATGCGGATGCAATTCAGAATCGCGCTATCATTAAAATTCCTAAGCAAAACTTCGCAGAGTGGCGCAAAATTTTAAAATAGAATTTAAAATCTATCACTTATACAAAACAAGCTTATACTTTAAGCGATCGACCAGAAAAGATCATTCTTATATTGACATTGGAAGAACACGGAAGACCGCTCACAATAGACATTGAAAAACCCAAGACGCCACTCAAAACTGGAAACCAGAAAACAAGACGCAAAACGAAAAAGAAAAACAAGAAAGGACTTTGACGTTTAGTTAGAAGATAGAACAATCAAAATCAAGGGATGACTGATTCTATTGAACAATATTCCTTCCATAACATCGACACGCTTAGAGGAAAAACTCATAGCAATCAACTGAGAATTGCGTAGGGTTGCCCCAATTTTGGGGAATGCAAAATTGAGGACAACAAAGCTTCAAGCTCAATTTGTATTTGGTGAGTTATAAAAAGCCTTCGCATGAGGAAATTGATTCATTCATGACTTGTGCATTTTTCTTTTGTTGGTGTGGAGAAGGGATTGAAACAAGGGTTTCAGATCATCAGCTTGAGGATTTGTAAATTCTTCACTGTTATAGCACTTTGAATTGGCTGCAAGATACCAGTGAATTGTGTAAGGGCTTTGGCTTCATACAGAGGCCAAGATTGATACAACGGTTAGCAGAAATTGGTGATTAGAAGTTCTATTTCATTTCAGATTTTATTGCAAGGGCAGGAATCTTCAATTTGTGTAGATTGCAGCCCATATATGGTTCAGCGTTTGAGTTTGGAGAGTGGCCACAGGTTATTTATTGTTTCCATGAGGGTTTCAGAAAGTGACACGAGCAATAAAGGGAATTTGTTTGGCATTTGGGGACTCTAATATCTTCAGCTGTGTGCATTGGAAGAGATTGTTATTTGTATGGAGACAATTCTATGAATGTTGAAGAAATAATACACCACGTGCTTACCAGGTTTTTATATTATTTGCTTGAATAGTTTAAAGTCTCCATAAATTGCAAATTGATTCATTGTAATTAGTTTGGAATTGAAATGAGTTGCAAGGTTGCTCAATAACTGTTTGTTGAAATGCCAAGCTGTAGTTATTCGTTTCAGTTTATATTGAATCACTAGTACGCATGCCAAGTGTTTGTAGAAATGCGTAGTGGATGTAGGTGTACATTGGGATGCATGGCAAGTGTTTGTCTTTATGTCAACTAGCTGTACTAGTAATTTCAGTCATTTACATGTTTGTCAAAGATCTGAAACAGCTAGTATATCATTTCTATAACAAACTTGCATTGTTAGAAGCATTCAATAACTTCATTTGCAGCCTAGGAACGCAAAGAAAATCAGAAAATTCATAACAGCGGTTTCAGACAATGTATGCTAAATTTTTTATAATATTCCTTGAGCTTCATAATAGCAAATTGTGATCAGATTTACAAGGGATATTACGATGGTATCAAAAATTGCATGCTAAGTGTTTGACAAAATGTCAAACATTCCAATTTCAAAACAATATCTATCAATAGTTAGCAATCCAGTGTTTGTCAGAGTCAGAACCCAGGGGGTTCTTACAAGAAGGGTCTCTCAAAGCTATTTTCAGTATTCTATAAAACAAACATTTGAAACTGATTATAAAGTTAATTTCAATAACCACCAAATTTACTTATCTTTCCCCTATTCCTATGACGCCTTTATCAAAAATGTTTGGGATCATATTTGCAAACTCTAAATTCATGTCATATGATCAATCTGTACCAGCGACTTCCCACCATCACGTACAAACAAAATTTTCAAGCATATTAGCTATAAGATGGAACCATTAAAAAATTCAAATTTTGGACAAGAGGCAAGGAAATTCTTAGCTCACAGGGTAATAGTTTCCAGCAATTATTTCATGTACACTTAAATTCCAGTCTGCCCGATAGTTCCTTATCTGCAGCATTCAAAAAACGAAGATTAAGCTAAGATCACAACAGCATCCCTTTCACATCTGTTCAATGCTGAATTGAAATTGTGTCACAGCATCAATAGAAAGAAAAATGAAACTCCCTTTTTGATATGTGAAATGCAGAGATTTACAATATATTCCATGAGACAAGAGATTTTCAATTTATACCCACAGTAAAGTAGCTAATATGTTCTTTCATCTGTTTCAACAGTAGATTGAGCTTAATCTATAAGTTATCAAGCACAAGTAAACAAAAAAAAATATTTCAACTAGCTTCAGTTAATATTTACATTTTGTCCCTTTTGCAGCAAAATTAACACTAAGTTGGTTGCCTATTTCATTTTGCAATAATATGTAAATATAGCATCACAGAACTCCTTAGTTTGCCAATACTTTGGCCTGGCATAAGTTTAAAAGACTTCCTAAAATCAGAAACTTTGACAGAAGAGAATGATGTGGTTTTCACGAACAAAGAGCTCACAAGCATGAGTAACAAAAACCCATTCTTGAAAGGCAAATGCAAATCGACACAGGTCTCTGCATTGACATCCAGGATACCAGGACATAGCTGAGTAAATGGTTTCTTTAACTAATGCTATTTGGCACACATGAGATTGCATACACAGCTAAGCACAAGATATAGTGAGATCTCTTCCAGACAAAACATCAGTCACCAAGAATGTAGCCTTCCTGTTTTCAACACCTATATAATTATATTGCTTATTTAGAAATAAAATGAGGATATCACTAAATCTAATGTTACATGGTTGAGTCTGAAGTGCACAAATTTCTAATGAGTATTATGACTATTGCGTCTTCATATTCAGATAGAATATTGTATCTATATATAAATGCATCTACAAACATTATAATTTATAACATGACAACACTATATTATCTTTGGTTCACTTCTTTGCAAAAATGTGTGTGTGTGTGTGCGTGTGTGTAGACACACACACACATACACACATACATACATGTTACATGGATGAGTCTGAAGTGCACAATTTCTAATGAATATAATGACTATTACATGTTCATATACAGAGAGAAAATTGTATATGTATATAATTGTATCTATTATCTACAAACATTTTAATTTATAACATGACAACACCATATCATTTTTGGTTCAGTTCTTTGGAAAAACGGATATATACATGGATAGATATGCATACATACATATACATACATATACATACGTACACATATGTACATAAATAGATACATACATACATGTCCAAACATTTTAATTTGTAACTTGACAACACCATACCATTTTTGGTTCATTTTGTCCTTTGTAAAGGGCAATTTTTCTTAAATCGAATATGTATAAAATTATTTCCCAAGTGAATGCAAAACTGAAATACTCAAATGTCAGGAGCAATGTCTTCGACAAATAATCTCCAAACATTTTAATTTGTAAAATGACAACACCATATTATTTGTGGTTCAGTTCGTTCTTTGCAAAAAGCAAATTTTTGGTTCTTTTTGTCATTTGTAAAAGGCATTTTTTTCTTAAATCAAAGATGTATAAGATTTTTTCCAAAGTGAATGAAAAACTGAGGTATTCAAATTGCAGGAGTAATGTCATTAGGAGGTTCCATGCAGTCATGCTTAACATCATTCCTTCAAGAAACCTATTTTTCAGAATGTTGTTTCCTATGCTGCTTTAAGTCGGTTACATATCATGTCCATCTATTCTCTTCATGTTTTCCTAAATAAAGTTATGAGGAATAAGTAACTTTGTGGAGCTTTGAAATCAATTACCTTGTTGGGTAAAGGATATCAGACTAAGTTTCAATAGGTGTAATTATGGAAACAGAGACCATATGAAATGAACTATTTTGTAAAACACTTATTTCAGCCTTGTTTCAATCATTTAATGTAAGTTCACGATCTTCTACAATTACATTATATATTAATTAATACTGTACAGTGAAGATACGTTATTAGCAATCTGAAGTTTCAAATTAGTCTAGATCATTCAATTTATGTTATGAGAATCTTCCCATCATAGTCATTCGTATTTTCAAATCCAATAACATAACATAATCTCTATAACATGCGAAAATACATGACTTATCCCCTCAGAAAATGTACCATACTGAAAAATACACAATAGAAACCATGACCTTGATAGAAGTGTCACTTTAAACAACCTTTCTTTTGAAAAACCTTTTATGGAATCCCATAAAAAGAATAATTAAAGATATTCATCTCCCTCAAAAACAAATATTTGACTTGAGAGATTAATTAGAAGGAAATTGGGAAATAAAACCTTATTTTTCAATTATACAACAGTAAATAACTTACTCTCTTCAAGAAATCTCGTCCATTGGAATCTGTGTAGAACTCTTTATTTGACACCAAATTTGTTCTAAATTGACTTACCACCTCCTTTCCCAAGTCATCATCAATTGGAATTGGTCCAATCTACAGATCATGAAATTGGTTTAGTAAACTAGCAAAAGCGAGACCAATTGAAATGCAATAGCATTGCCATTAAAGTTATGCTAATCTTGTATGGAAAAACCTTGATAAATATTGAGTGAAAAATCATAGAACTAGTGGATGAAAAATAAAGAATTGTAATCCCATAGTTCAATCAGAACAAAGGTTGTATAAGAGGAGAATAATTACATAGGTTCACATTTCAACTAAAACTTTGACACTCATGCCATATTTTTAAAATATGGGTGTCATTTATAGCCTCATTCATTATTGCCTAAAATCCACATTTCTATTTCAAAATAAAAACCATGTACCCCTAGCCTTTCAAATGTAATAGCATTCAATTGTTTACCATATATAAAAGGTAATGTTGAATAGCTAATATGAATAGTGTAACATAATTTATTCTATAACAAGAACTACGAATATATTTAAACATCAATAACCCACACAAGAGCAACCAGAAGAAAGGGCCTCTCCAATAGTTCCTCCTACTTTTCTAGAAATGACTATAGGTGTGTTGTTTCTTTTACTTATACAACATAAAATATTTACTTCAAAATTTGAACTAAAGAAAGTTTTGTTCTCATTTAAAAATGGAAGCTATTATGACATAATATTAGAGTCATGGAAATAATAACATACTAGATTTTTTTTACCGCACTACGGAAGGATGTCACCTCTGCAACAAGCTTCCGAGGCTAGGGCATCCATAGGCACCTCTGAGAATTTCAGAAAAAGACATTGATTCACAGCGACAGAACTCTTATTTATCATCTTACCATGCGCAAGGCAATGGGGGCGTCAATTTGGTTGCCCGTCTCCATTGAAGTTGGGCAGATTCTCGCGGGCTCCTTTGGGTAAGGGATTAAGATTGGCTTCCAGGTTCAAGGGTCCCACAAATGCTCCCCATGGTTGAGCCATTATATAAGCTAGGATTAAGGTTAGTGTTGGGGGAGGGTCAATTATGTGTAGGGTTAAGGCTTGCCAGAAGAGAGGTGCAGGGACTACTTTGGTTGCTTTGGGAGGGGAAGAGGGTCTACTCTTTGCTTTCCTTTTAGGTGTAAGATTATAGGAAAAGTTTACTCCTTGTAATTCTTGGAATATAGGATCAAAGAGGCTTTCCCTTCTTTGAGATCTTGTATAAGGCCTAAACTCTAGTTTGTTCTAATAAGGGACACAATTACTTCACTAATTGGCTAGGTGTTCTGGGATTCTTGGAGCTTGAAGGGCTAGGTTTCTAGCTTGATCTTTTGCCTATCTTCTTCTTTATCTTTCTAGAAGGAATCTCAAATTAGCGGCTAAATCCTCTTCTCGTTCTAGTACCAAGCTTACTCGTCTATAATCCGTCAGACTCCTCATACGCCATGCCAATGTATTCAATTGACTAATGATATCTTCCTACTCGTCTTGAAATCCAAAATTAGGTTGTAGCACAGGAAAGATATTTTTATGGGGCAACACCATTGTACCTCATGAGTAAGCGACTATCGATCATTAAATAATGCTTGTCTAGATCCCCAGTAGAGTCGCCAAATATCTGTTGGCTAACATATTTACCCTCCAATAAACTTGTATAATAAATGACTCTAAAGAAAACCCATAATCATATGAAGATAAAATATAAGCCAACAATTGGGTTAATCTCTCACGATTACACCCTCTGAATTGAAAGGTACAACTCCATGTAAGATATTCAATGAATTTTAAGATTTAAGCATTATAACACTTTTAACCAAAAAGCGTCAAAAGGCATAGAGCATTCACCACATAACCATGATTTCCAAATTCGTGTAATAAGTATAATAGCAAACATACCACTTAAGCCAACAGACTTAAAGATAATTCAAATCAAATGATAACAACTAACGCATACCATATTCTTTGCATCCATAGATTTTAATGAACAGTAAACAAGCAATAAACTGACATGAAAATGAACCCCAAAACAAGTTCAACAATTCGCTTCAAACACACAGATTTAAAGTTTGCAACACCTTTCATTAACCAACTGATTAATGTCTATTTTACCACACATCAAAATTTTTGAATTCCAAGTAACAATATGAAAACTAAGTTAAAAGGGTCGACCTTCCATAAGTCATTTTACACCATATTTATAGCCTCCAGGCTATCATAGTTCTTAGGAAACCAAAGTAAAACTCAACTCCACTCAGGAGTTAAAAAAACAGTTTTGAATAACTATTAGTTAACTAAATCTAGATAAAAATCCAAAATTATAGCAACAGGGTCTAAATTCCGATGAGATCTTCAGGGATGGGCAGCAACGCAAGAACTTTTTGATTGGTCCTGCTGGCCACTTGTTCCACTATGTTTCTCCACTCCAGATGTGCGGTTGAGAAATTCACGATCAACTGATAATATGGCAAACTGATGTGGATGATACGTTGCTTCCACACCTCTTTATCTTTCTTGACCTGTGCAACTTTGTCCGTATGCGCCTGTGATTATGGTCAGCTCATCAGCGTGACTCTCATGAGTTGAAAGTGTAATTTGAGGGTCTCAGTGGACAGATTTGCCATTTGTCGCGAATCTAGACTAACTATTTATAGTAAGTCAGTTTGGGCCAGTTACTATTTCTGGCAGTGCAGTTGAGGGCCATGTTGATCAGTCGTTACCAGCAACAGATGCAGGAATTATCACCGGAGTCATATTTGATAATTAATTGTGTTAATTAATAGCGATATGTTATTAAATAATAATAAGGCTATATTATTATAATAATAATACTTTATTATTATTTTTTGGTCAGTAATATTCGCTTTTGACTGGAGCGATAACTGGTGGGGCCACAAATCTGGGGGACCTCATCCGCATGAAACAATCACATCAGACCCACGATCCAGCGAGCCCAGCAAGGACACCGACCCGGGTCGTCCGGGTCCGCGAGCACACCACGACTAGCGAGGGTCTGACAACTGGAACAGGAAAACCACTATCTTCAAACTCCTCCATTGCAAGTACAGTGCACTCCCTCGTCAATGATCCTTTCCGACTCCCATGACTGCTATGCAAAGCATACGCCGAGTGCTGCCTGTTAAATTCGAACCATGAATTATGCTGACCAACAATTCCTTCCAACTGTGCCCAACATAGACTATCTCGCTTGATTGCACTTCCCATGGTTCGAACATTGAACCTCCCAGTTACTGGGGCTCGTAGCTACCGCTGCATTTTGAGCTCATGCTCAAATAATACTTTATTATTATAATGATTTAGAAGTTGATATTATGGAGAGTGGTTAACTGATGATATTTTTTGGAAACTATGGCAACCAAAGAATTATATATATGGACTCATTTGTGGAGCTGATCATCGAATATTATATATTAAAATTGGTCTTGGGAATTGTTCCTAGTTATTCTGAAATTTGTGCCCTTGCTGAAATATAAGGGTCAAATTAGTTTCTAGAAGACTGATTCTTCTGAAGCTAATCTGCAAATTGATTGTTGTTGTATAATCAATTGCATCTCCTTCATCTTGTTGTATACGAATTGGAGGAAGCTCTGAATTCTGGTTTGAAATCGACTTGAACTGAGACCTGCATAAGAGGTCGTTGTTTCAGCAGCGAAGTAATTAATTGCCAAGCATCTATCCTCTGGCTGCATAGGGTGTCTTCATTCATACTGGTGATATTCTTCAAGAAATTGCGCGGGTGATAGCTGGTTAATGTTTTTGCAGCAGGTCGCATATCCTAGTTGCTGCATTGGTTCCAGATTGGGTTGCGAGTTGACTGCAGGCCACACATTTCATAAGGCGGCACTAAATCAGAGCTACGCTACTATTGATAGCAGGTCGCACCTGCCTAAGGAGCCGAATCTGCTCCAGACTGGTCCGCGCGACTCCTATCCTCATTCGCGGGTGGAGAACAGCATTGTGGCCGCGTCTAGGTAGTGCGTGGAGGCAACAAGATGGCATGAGCCACTGTATAAGAGTCGGTGCGCATGAATAGAAGGTACAATACAAATACATTTATTCTGTATTTAATTTGAGATAATTGCATAAATCAGTGATATTAGATTAAAATCTTTGAGGGTTTGTTTCTAGAAGTTCATTAAGTTTTTTCTTGTAAAGAAATCATTATATATGTTGGCTGAAGAAATACCAAATCTGAATTGAATAAATATTAAATAAAGGAGTTCTTGTTACAAATTATTATTCTCATGCAAAAATCACATTAAATTATCAGGAGAGCCAAGTTGGGCTCATTACAGCGCCTCCAAGTGATCCTGGCATATAAACAACATGGATTCAATCCGGGCAATCCTGGAGAAGTCATCAGTTGACAAATTATTTGTTTACTTGACGGAACTGATCTTCTTTTTGAAGGATTTGATTATTTCACTTGCATCCTCCAAGGTTTTGTCGTCATTTTTGAGTAGTTGGATGTCAATACACTTGAGGTCGTTTTGCATGGTATCTGTTAGTTCCTTCAACTCCTTGATTAACTTCATGCATTCCTCATACCCCTATTTAACAATAGAGTTCCGCCACTCGATGTTTTTCTTGGAAACATCTAAAATGTTATCATCCATGTTATCCATTGGTTTCTCAGCAAGAAATTTCATAACCTCCTACTTCTGAACATCGTTCATTTGTGTACCTACAACTATCCACTTAGTTCTTTCCTTGTCTAGGGTAGATACTTATTTATTCAGATCTTGACTTACCTCTTCAGCTTCACTGTAAATCTTGCCAAGCCTAGATATATAGTTTGAGCCCTCTTGTATAATTGATTCAAGCCACTCATTAAATACTTCCTCAATTAACTTGTTTCTTTGTATTTGATCCAAGTAATTTTGATTTATTGATGACTTTGGGTCAAAGGATAGTGGCATTGGTGATAGCGGTTGAGGGCTTGGATGATGAATAGCATCAATATACTCTGTCATCTACTTAACTGTCTATTTTAGTTCTCTTTAGTCTTTTTCGTCCTTCCAGGTCCTTGACAACATTCTTTTAGTGGATGAAGCCAAATCTTTAACATCAGAGGCTCTTGTAATCTTACCCAAATCTACATTTTCAACGACGAATTCTTGAGTAGTAGCCCCATCCAGGTCCATGTCTGTGACTCGATGTGCTATTTCTGCGAACCAATGTCCAGTGCTCTCATCAACTTCAACCATTGCCTCTTTCTTGATCCTTTTGTTCTTCTAAACCCTGCCTAGGCATTTGCTGACCATGTCCTCAATAGGGACTGAAATTGGAACAATGTTGCGTTTCTTACTAAGTGATGAATCCAGCCATTTTGGAGCTTCAGTGACTCCTTTACTTTTTGATGCAGTACAAGGTAGGAGAATCCCTGATGGAGATGTCCTAGCCCCAGCAAATAACAACGCAATGGAATATAAATAACAAAATAGAGATTTATATCCACACAATGCAAATACTCATAATAGAATCATCATATTTTCATCCAACATGCCCGGCTGTAAGGCCTTCTGGGTTACGGCCAAATGCAATGCAATTACAATAGAAACTCCACAAGATCTCACAAGATCCAAACCAAACCCTAGCTAGCCCAGATCCACACACTGGTAGGAACTCCCAAGGAAGAACTAAACTTGTGCTCGCAAGCCCACCAAGCAATCCCCTTGTTTCCCAAGCCGCAGCTACTAGCTCTCCTCAAAACTCGCTCCTCTACCTCTTCCTCTTCTCCAAGATGGATGAATGAATGACTAAAGACTTCCCCCACAACCCCTACTTATACCAATCTAAGCCACAGGTCGGCCTTGAACATAAATTAAATAC
>MU223175.1:607328-620759 GCA_018584345.1 Thuja plicata | reverse complement strand
ATTGTATGCAACTTGTTTGACAATATTCCTTGAGTAGAAAAATCATCTTTCTCCATCATTTAGCAAGGGATACTACAGTGGTATCAGAGCTTGCCTGCAAAGTGTTTGACAAATTGTCAAACATTCAGAATTAAACCACAGTTCAGCGTTTGTCAAAGTTAGAGCCACAAGGGGTTCTTACACACCTCATGGTTACTTTGAAAATTCAAGAGGGATTCGACAAGGAGACCCAATCTCTTCTTTCCTTTGTATAATAATGGGTAAAACTCTTGGCAGGAGGCTTAGCAGCCTTCAAACACTTGGCATTCTCAAGGAGGTGGAGATAACCTCTTTAGTGAGACCAGTAACGCATCAGCAATTTGCTGATGAAACAATGCTTTTTGGGTAAGGCACTAAAGGGGGGGCACTACAGCTGAAAAGACTACTACCTAACTATGCCAAAGCTTCAGGACAGGTGGCTAACAGAGAGAAATGACAGATTTTTTTGTTCTTTGTTAAAACTAGAACACAACATCAAATTCTCAACATTCTTGGATTCAAGGAAGGAAAGTTGCCTTGCACATGCTTAGGGATTCCGATTGATAAATCAATGGGATCAACTGTTGCATAGAAACCCATAGGAGAAAAATTAGCTAGAAAGATGGAGTCTTGGAAATCGAAATGGCTTTCATGGGCTGGGAGGATTATCGTGCTGAAAGTAACTCTTGCATCCATTCCCATTTACCTAATGTCTTGTATTTCTCTACCATCAGGAATCTATTTGGATTTGGTGAAGAAGTTGAGGATTTTCTTTTGGCAAGGAACGAACACCAAAAAGAAATTTTCTTTAGTGGTCTGAGACAAAATTTGCAACCCAAATGAATATGGAGGGACAGGAATCAAGAATCAACTTCATCAAAATCAGGCTTTAGGAGCTAAACTGTTCTGGGAAATTCATCAGGAGAAACACCTTAAATGGGTCAAAATCTTGAGGGGGAAATATCTATCTAACCTCAATGAGGACGAAGCATTAAGAGTCAATGAATTTCCAAGGGATCTTGAATATGGAACTTCATAACCAAATCAAGTAGCATCATTCTAACCCACATTACTTGGAATATAAAGGATTCATGGGGGGGCCACCCAATTATTAGTAATCTGATGGACTCGGATAGAATTAGAACTATATGCTCTGAAAAATGGGGGATTTATGTTAGCGACTACATTTATGCCCCTGATCCAAATCCAGAAGGAAAGTGGCAATGGAAACAACTAGAGGGCTTGGGTATCCCTCAGGGTGATTTTGACAAGCTTAATTCAATCTTGAAGGACATATTTTTCTTACTTAAAAAGGGTAGGGACGAGATCATTTGGAATGGATCCAAATTAGGTGGATACAATGTGAGGGAGGGATACAAGATTGCTTCAGACCACCAAAATCACAACAAAACACAATTATCAATACATTTATGTTGGAATAAAGCTTGTTTACCAAAGGCTGGCATATTTTCTTGGGCAACCCTGCAGGGGAGAGTATTGACGACAGATTGGTTCAAAAATTATGGATATCAGGGACCCTCAATTTGTCCACTATGCAACGATAATGAAAAGGATGTCAATCACTTGTTACTTACTTGTCCCTTCTCTTTAGAATGCCGGCAATGGATGTGTGCCAAACTTGGATGGATATCAGCTTTACCAAATGATATTTTATCCTTATTTAAGTCTTGGCCTATCTTATTCAAAGAGAACCTCTGTGGAAGCCTATGGATAATATCACCTTCACTTTTGATTTGGGAATTATGGAAGGAAAGAAATAGGAGATTATTTCAAGGAAAGGCTATTGAAATGGCTTTGCTGCAAAACAAAATTGAAGTAGTTATAGTGGAAACAATGAATTCAATTACCCGGGCTCAAAGTTCATCTTCAAAGTTCTTTACAAGTTGGGATGACATTATGCTGAAAACCAAGTATGGTCTCAAAGCTCCCCAAATTATAGGTAGGGGAGGACAAGCTAGCATAAAAGATAGAGCAAACTGTATTTGGTCTCCTCCAACTAGTGGCTGGTATAAATTAAACTTGGATGGAGCTTCAAGAGGGAATCCTAGACCATCAGGAGCAATTTGTGTGATTCATTCAAGCCGGGGTAAGATCATAGCAAGACTATCTAAACCTTTGGAGATTGGTACTAACAATGTGGCAGAATTCAAAGCTTTCCTAATTGGACTATCTTTATGTTTAGAAATGAATTTGTCCAAGATAGAAATTGAAGGAGATTCCACTATTGTGGTGAATGTTGTTAGAGCCAAGAGCACCAAATTGGAGGCTTCATTCCCTTCTTGACTATTAGAGTTCTTTGATTATTCTCTCTTATTATGTATGCTTATTAAAAATACTTCTGAACAGGGTTTGCATAATACAGTGATGTTATTAAAATGCAAAAAACAAGAAAAACAAGTTCTATAAAATATTTAAACATTACTTGCAAACATGTCTTTGAAATAGAACAAAAAGGAAATCATATACAGATGAAACTAAAGTCTGCATATAAAAACATTGATGGGAAATAGAAAATATGATTTATGAGGAAACGCACCAAGAAATCAATTTCAACATCATCTGCATTCTTGTACAACCGAACTACCTGCACAAAAACTAATTATCAGGTTCATTTCATTCTGTAAATTTTCCCTCAATTCGATGCTAAAGCTAAATAATAAATCATGTATGCCAAACAACATATTTAAAGAATATCGAGAAATCCTAAAATTTTGGACATGTGAGCTCAAAATTCCATATATACATTAGGTTTATGAAATATTGAATTATGAAAACATTAATTGAAGAAATCGTTAATGAAAATAATGTCTTACAGGCTACGAATGTTCGAATTTCAATGGAGTTCATGCATTTAAATCTTACTTCATCTTTGAGCTAGACAAAGTATGCACAGGATATTCAAGGTAACAAACCTCGGGTTAGAAAAGCCAGTTCAGGCTTGGAGCCCCAAGCACCTGCAGTGTGGCTCAAGGGGGATGCAGGAAAATAAGCAACACTTGAACCATAGATCGACCAGTCAAAAAGAGGGCTGGTAGCTTAGTGGTCAAGCAACCCAGCAACAAATGGAGTGGTCCTAGGTTTGACTCATAGCTGGTCCATGAAAATTTTTATCAGTAGTTTAGTTGAATTGCCTTTTTGGGGGGTCAAATTAGGAATAAAAATCAGTCATTCTTTATCCAAATCTCATTTAGTGATATATAGACACATGGAAAAATTGAAATGGTTAAAAACTTAAAACTTAGGGGTCATAACACTTTCTCTAATGAAACTGACACAGGGAAGATGATACACAGTTGTTTACTAAATGACCTTGGAAAGTTCAAAATTGTGAAGCTTACAAAAGCTCCATAAATTCCTTGTTGATGGTAAGATTGAAGTTGGGTTATGGTCAGTTATCGTAAGGCACAGGTATATTGGTTCTTCCTTCTGTTTATTTCATTTTGTTCTGCTTGACATTTTAGCTTTTTTATTTCTCTTTGGGCTTTAAGAGAACCCTTTTCGGAAATATATATGGGGTTCATTGGATGGAGATTATTATTGTGCAAAAAAACTCCCTGTAGACATGTAAGAAACAGTAACATCAGATATTGAAATAAATAATTTAGAAATAGAGAAATTTTGTGAGGAATTGAATTGTGATAGTGAATTTTATTCTAAAACAGTTCCTTGAATCTAGAATGTCAGAAAATGAAACATTTTTAGGCACCAAAAATGAAGTTTACAAACTTAGATAAAAGAAATCTCTTTTTCAAAGGATGTATGACAAGTTCAAGGTAAATAGACTTCAGTTGATTGTTAGCTTGGCATGGATAGTTGTCCAGGTGAATAGGATTCTACTTCCATGGGTGTGATGTGAGATGATTGAACATTGGAAAAAAGTGAGTTTGATGGATAGGAATATATCTTTACAGTGCACAGTAGTGATGAGAACTTGGTTCAATCCAGTTCATAAAGATTCAGAAGTGAGCACAATTCCAAAGTGATGTCTAAAGATTAAAGACAAGACTTAATAATTTTAGGCGCTAATATGCTCCAAGATTTTGTCATGTAAATTTCTTGTTAAGGTGAGGTGTTTTGAATATAATGCTAAACAAGTAAATGGTCAGTAGATACAAAACTAGTAATTTAAGCCTAACGTATGGCCTTTGCTTATAAAACAACCATGTACATTGTATATTTGAAATCATCAACAAAATAGTACCCGTCATTTTTCTTAAACCATTCAATTTCCTAGCAATCCTAGAGTTCAAAAATAAAAAATCCTCAATAATCTTCATGTTACATTTAATAGCCCTTGCTGAACATATTAAAGGGGAGCAATATAATCATCTAAAATTATTTTATCAATGATATTGAATATTGATTTTAAATTGACTCTTTTCTTTCACTACATTTGGGACCTCTTAAGTGCCATTTCAGAGGAGAATATAATAGTTAAAATTCCTGCTCAAGAAAGTAACCTGTGATGCCCAGGGAGAAAACTGTTGATATACTTCACTCACAACATTGCCTTTAGTGATGGACTGTATAACCTGTCCATACAAAAAATATTTACAAAATTATCTCCCTCGTAAGCTTTAGAAAGTTTCTTTTATCATACTTTATTAATGACTTGTGTCAGTGGATTAAGTATAATGCATTGCTATAGATGTGCTTGTATTCACATTAATCTGTTACCTATATATACCAAATATTTGAACTAAATGTTTGGGAGTAGTCTATTCAACAAAAAACAATACAATGAACCATATTCCTAACAAATTGTATTGAAAATACTGTAATTTCCTCGTGCAAAAATGTTGCAATGAATTGATGTAAGACAAAGTTTTCACAAACCTGTTTCTTAGAATCCTCAATAGGAAAGCATCTTGAATTATTGGGACGAAAAATGTAAGCACCAGAAGCCTGCCATTTCATTAGTAAAGAGAATTATTTATTAAATATGACAACATGAATTAGATTTAAGCATAGTTCAAATCATCCAGCTAGATTCTGTGTAGATTTAGAGATAGGGGCATCAAGAACAGACAAAATGAGTTTCAAGAATGATTAAATAGTATTCTCTAAACTCCAACGGAGGGAAAAAGGTATAAGGGGGCAGCAGGAAGAAAAGGAGATAATGCACTGTGTTTACTGCTATAACTAGTAATTTACATACATGACATAATAATACAAATGGCAGTGTGTACAAGATATAGGTGTAAAATATATCTTTATTAGCCCATGAATTGATTACAGAGAAGAAGACCAGAGATGGTCAGCCAAGGATTACAATTCATCTAACGATACCATACCCACTTCCTTGGCTGTATACGACATTTAAAGAACCCAATGGGTGCCAAGAGGAACACAACCATCAACCAACTGACACAACAACTACCCAAGAGTGATAACAAACTTACTATGGACAATTAATACATTGATGGATAACCAATATTATCAAACATAACAATGGAATTTTATGCCGACTACATCATCCCTCCCAAAAGAGAAAGTCGTCTTCCAGACGACAAGTATACATCAAGTAATATCCACAAAGACTAATGACAAGGGTGCAGATAATGACTTGTACTACGCAAACTCAAAGTTGTAGTGTACTTCAAAAATAAAATGAGGGTCAGGGGCAACACCCTCAACAGGGTCAAGGGGCAGTGCCCCTTGCGGGGGTTTGGGGGCAACATCCCCAATGGGGTCCAGGGGCATCACCCCTTGCAAGGTCCAGGGGGGCATTAGCACCTTCATAACCACAAAAACTCCATGGCACACACCATTTTCTTGATTTTTTAAGATGCGTAAAACAATATTGATAAAGCCCAAAAATGCACTTGTCAACCCTGCCAAATCTCTTACTTGCCAAATGAAGTACTGAAACTCAAGGAATTGTTGTTTTTGTATGGAAGGGTGGTATTGACATGACCCTACAGTGTCCAACACAGTGAATTGTTGTTGTCATACGAAAGAATGGCATTGAGGTGACTGTACGACGTACAACCCAAAAGTTGTTATTGCATGTTGTATGGTAGGGTCTATCTCATACAACCTCCTCCCTACTTTCCTGTACGTTGTAGTCCCCATGTACGTCCTTGGCATTTCTTTCTCGTAAGGTCTAGACACTTCCATCCCATAGTCATATGGCTCAATTTCCTACTTGGCCTCCCTATTGTATAGTTGTGATCTTCCTTCGTACTGCCCGACACCTTATTCCCCGTACGGTTTTTGTGCTCCTTTGTATGGCTCTCTTTCTCCATTGTACGGCTTGCTCCCACCCCTATCTAGCTGACTACTCCCTTCGTACAATCTAGATCCAACGTATGGTCTGAACCTGTTGTACTGTCGATTCTCTTCAATGACATGCAGCCTACTACCGTATGGTTGTCCCTTAACCTGGATGGCGTACGGACTGTTTTGGTTGTACAACACTTGTCGCTTTTCTACTGTATAGAGAGTTCCTTCTTTCAGGTACGGTTGATGTGTGGCATACAGATGACTCCTTGTACTGTAAGAGTGGCGTTTGTGTTGTTTTCCTCTCCAAACATCTACGCTCGCCAATTTGCCTGCCAACCTTCCAATTCTCAATCTAGTTGATTTTACTCGAACTTGTGCTTCATGTGCCACATATTGAATCTGCCAAAAACAAACATTCTCGCGCTGAGAGTGGGTTTTAAACAATGGTCTCTGTGTAATCTTCATTATTCTTTGCTTTCCATTTTCCATCCCCGTAGATGCATTGTCCATATCTTTATAGACTTTCACCTGTTTATCTTCACCGAGAATTGTAGCTTAAAGAAAATTACATTTTGGCGAAAATATCTCATAGTCCTCCATTTTGCCAATGGAATAGCCCATTATAGAAACTTGTCTCATCGTCAGAATAATCTGCCAACTCGAGCACCCCTTCGACATTTGGTTCCATGCATTTCCTTCCTTTGTCCATTCCCAACTCTCCATTTTCCGACTCTAAGTCCGATGCCAGTGTAATGTCCCCATATTGAGCGAGCTTTGGAGTTAGTGGATTTAGCTTATCATTGGGTCCTTGTAGGCTAATACTGATGATTAGAGGACCCTGTTGTGGGTTTTGGCCCCGTTTTGAGGGGCTTACTATTTATAGTAAGTCAACTGTTGGTTCCACAGAGCTTAGATGATTTAGGAGAGTTATATGATGCTCCAGATTTTATTTCCAGCTTTTGGTTTGGGCTCCAAGATTCTTGGAGGGAGCGTCTATTTTTAGTAAGTCATCCCGTTAGGTTCATTCATCATATTTCATCATCAGGATCACTCTTGTGCTGTCAGATTTTGATACTGATGCTTCCTCAGTTGTTTTCGCAAGACGGGTGAATTATGATTATTATTTAATTAAATCGGCTAAGGTTGCTATTTTTATTGGGATTGTATTGTAGGCATCTTAGTGTTACAGCTCGTTGGAACCGGGTTGAGAAGTTTTAAATCCTGAGCTCATAAAATAGGGACCTTATGTGTCTGAATATTGATATTTTAATGAAAGGGTCTCTTTTCATCATTAAAGTAGAAAGAAATATAATAGTTTATTATATTTCAAATGTGCACATAAAGCATAGTCTTTATGTAAGTGAAATGTGTGATTAAGAAGCTAGGTTCGATTTCTTGTGGAGAGATTATAAAAGACATGGGGAAGAAATTGAATGCATTATTGATTATGCTTCTTATTCTTTTGAAATTGGTTTTTAAATTGCTCTAAGTTTGGAGTTGAGGGTTTCAAAATTCAGTAGGAAGAATTGTAAATTCTTCGTGTGTCATTTGCACTTTGAGTTGGAAGTTCATTGCCAACGAATTGTGGAAGAAGTTGCAGCCAACATTGTTAATTCATGAAGTAATTTTTCGACACCATTATTGGGAGATTATAGCTGGTGGTTTTGGATGCCATTTAATGGCGCATATTTGGGTTCTACTGTTGGGCGTGGGTCTCTTATTCTCACAGCCACTACCTTCTAGCAGCTGCAGCTTGTGTTGAAGCCGTGGGAAACAATAATCAACAGCCATCCTTCATGCTAGTAGCTGCGGCCAGCATTGAAGACGCTGGAGACTACAATCAGGTTTTCATTTAATTAATTTGTTTGGGATGGTTGTCAAATTCGTTTTTAAATCAGAATGTTCAGAGGTGGTGTTGGTATTTTGTAATTGGGGTTTTGAATTTGGAATCAAATAGAATGCAAGGTTATTTGTATTTAAATGAAATTGATTTGTTAAAGAATATTGGTAATATCATTGTTTTACCTGGCAAACTATGTTAAAAATTCATATCATTTTACAATTCCAAACAAATAAAACTTTTGCAAGTAAATTCAGAGATAGAGCTAGGCAAGCTCTTTATAGTGGTATCAGAGCAGTTTCCTGCCATCCTGTTGGGGTAGGGTTCATTGAGCTTAATTGTTATACTTAAGTGAGCAGCACTTTAGTTATTTTTGTAGTCATGGACAGATACAGGAAATCTAGAAAGTATGGAAACAAGTTAGACAGTTTATCTGAGTTAAGAAAGAAAACAAATGCCTTAGTTAAGGATATGGGGAAACGAAGGCAAACACTGGAAAGATTAAATGCACCACTTTTAGATCCAGCAACTGTCGATAAAGTAACTAAATACTTGGGTTCTTTGTTCAATAGGTCCTCTTCACAGGGAAGATATGAGGAGAGAAATGAGTTGTTTACAAGTGAAACATCTAGAGATATTCATGTTGAGTTTTCAACAGCTGCTGATTTTGGTGGAGATGTTCTTGTACTTAGTGGATCAACCACTAATCCTATTTACACACCTGAGGGTAGAGATTCTTTATAGGCAAATGTGGATGTGCCTGTCTCATTGACAGATAGTGTTACTGAGGTTCAGCATCCTGAGCCTATTGTTGATAGTGTGGATAGTGTGAGAGTTGAGGTGTTTGTAGAGGTACCTAGTAGTGATACCTCATTGGTGGACATGTGCGAGGTTGATAGCGCACATGAGGAGAGTGATTATGAGGTTACTTCCTCGGTGACTCATGAGGATGACTCTACTTGCAGCGAGTCATGCTTGATTTATCAGACCCTGGGGGAGGACTCTCAGTTGTTAGTAGATGAGGATGAGTCCGATGTCAGTACTCAGTTTGTAGATGTGTGCTCAAATGACAATACACAGAGATTCAGTGATCTTGAGGGGAGTTTGCGGGATACAGCTTCCTTCCATAGTATGGACAGTGCAGTGGAGATTGTGCATAGGAGACACGTGGTGCAGAGTCATCATGTGACTAGCCAGTTGAGAGCAAGTAAGAGAGACATTTCTTCTACTCTCGAGCATTTCGATGCCGCTCATCAGTTGTTGGTTGTTTATGGTTGGGGTGCTCCTATGAGAGATGAGCATGGTGGTAGCTACCTTTCCCTGACAGAGATTCATTCCTTACAGGAGGCTGTCAGGATTTTGAGACAAGATTATTTACTGATGGTAGCCGACCGAGACCACCTAGTTGAGTGGGGGAGTACGTGATGACCCCCTTTTTAGCAGTTACTGGCAGTAGCTTGGTCAGCTCATCATCGTCACCCTCGTGAGCTGATGCCTGGTTTTGAGGATCCTAGTTGGCAGACTTGCTATTTTTAGTAAGACTAAACTTACTATTTTTAGTAAGTCAGTTTGGTCTATTTCCATTTCTGGCAGGGCAATTTCAGCAGTGGTTAGTACTCCAGGCGATATTCAATTTGCGCAGTGCGTTAGCTGGGGACTTACTATTTATAGTAAGTCCATTTTTGGCAGTTGTTATTTTCGGCAGTACAGTTACAGGCCATGAGATCAGTTGCTTCAGCAAGAGATGCAGGAATCATTATCAGAATCATATTTGATAATTAATGGTGTTAATTAATAACGACATGTTATTAATTAATAAAAGGTTATATTATTATAATAATAATACTTTATTATTATAATGATTTAAGCAGTTGATATTATAATGAAGGGTTAACTGATGATAGTTTTTGGAAACTATTGCATCCGAGGTATTATAAATACAAGCCCATTTGTGAAGCTAAGCATCGAATATTGATTATTGAAAATTGTTCTTGGGAATTGTTCCTAGTAATTATGAAATTTGTGCCCTTGTTGAAGTATAAGGGTCAAATTAGTTTCTCGAAGACTGGTTCTTCTTGAACTAATCATCAATCGATTGTTGTTGTATAATCGATTACATTCTTCTTTCCTACTGTTTGCCTGTTGCTGGAAGAAGGAATTCTGGAAATTTATCATGGTTGAACTAGACCATACACAAGAGGTCTATATCTCTGCATTCATCGAAATAATCTGAAGCGAAAGTATTGTGTGCTGGCTGCGGGTGGAATCCTCTCAGGATTATTATTGTTGTTGAAACAACTGCTACGCAGCCCCATAATCCATATAGTGGGCGGCTTTATTGTTAATCCGCATTGCTGCAATTCGCGGGTTGGAGTCTTTGTAGCCGCATAGCACCAAATCGTGGGCTGGAGTCTTTGTAGCCGCATAGCACCAAATCGCAGGCTGGAATCATAAGCCGCGCGGTCACTAAACAGTGCGGGCAGCATACGTGAGTGGTGGCTGGAAGGTTTTGCTGGCAGCGCGTGAGAGGAATCACGGAATTGGAAGATTGCTGCACAGGGTGTAAGGATAGACATTGTGCATGCCACGTGTCCATCTCCTTGCAATGCGAATGAATTATTGATCATCATCAGCAAAGATCAATCTATGTGCTAGCCAGGTTCCTTTACTTATTGCTTAATTTAAGTAAATTGATGTATTTAATTTCCAAACATTGCATCAAAATTATGTTGGAAACCATTATGTCAGCAAATTTATGGATTTTGATGAAATAAAGTAATCTGTGTTGGCACAGTTATTGTTTATGTTTTAAAATATTATCGAATTATAGAAGAGCCAGGTCAGGTTCATTACAGTGGTATCAGAGCGGTTTCCTGCCAGCCTGTGGGGTAGGAAAATATTTATTAATGCAGATCTACTATTATATTTAAGAGTGATCAGCACTCTCACATATTTTGAGCTATGGATAGATACAGGCGGCTTAGCTCCGAGAGCCGACACAGCAGTGCGGGAAATAATAATAAAATAAATACACTAATGGAGAGTATGGAGAGACTTAGGCTTCATCAGCAGAGGATGGCGGAAAGACTGTCGGACCCAGAGATAGTAGATAGAGCAGCAAGATATATGGTTTCCGCCTTCAGTAAACCGGCATTGAGATCGCAGGGTAGGAGGCTTGAGTTTTCCCCGACAGGTGTCCGAGATGTAGATCCACCAGTATATAATATGACACCTACTCATGGATCTGATGATAGACACTCCACACATAGACAAGTGGACGTGTCAGCACTAGTGGTAGATTGCAATGCTGAGCTTCAGCAGGTTGAGGCTTTCCGAGTAGTTGCTGCAATTGGTGCAGATATAGTAGTTGCCTCTGGGGGTCCAGGTTCTCTCGAGGAGGGACTTGTTATCGGAGATTTATATGTCAGCTGTCGTAGTGTAGCATCGGAGCGAGAGGCAGCACCCCTCTCAGGTGGGATAGGTGAGAGCATGGAGCTACCTTGTTGTGGTGTTGATGATCCGGTAATACAGCAGGAGACGATGACTGCAGTAGATGTCGGTACCACACTAGATTGTATTATCGAGTCAGACGGTGACTCCAGTTCTGATTGCCAAGAGAATAGTTCTATGGTCAATGTTGAGGGAGTTGCGGGTAGTGGGAGTGATGTAGTGTTGGAGGATATGACGGTGGACTCTGGATTGCCAGAGGAGGAGGATATCACTTTTGAGGACTGCCTTGAGGAGATGGAGTCAGATCTGGATAGCGGCAATCCCGAGATGGGGTTAGTACAGAAGATGCCAGTATTCTCCTGCATTGAGGATTTGAGCATGGAGACCGCGTGTGATGATACTAGTGTTGAGTTCGAGACAGTAGACACGGACTCATGCCAGCATGACCCAGATTCATTGGTTAGTATGGAGTCAGATGAGGTTCAGTCCGGGACACCTGAAGAGATAGAGCCTTTACTAGCATCTTGGGTTGCTTCTGATACTTCCTATGTGACTTCTGAGGATGACTCCACCAGTAGTGAGCCATGTCTGTATTAGACCGTGGGAAAGGACTCCAAGTTGTTGGAGAGTGTCGATCGGTCCCAGGAGCTGGAATACTCAGAGGTTACAGAGGACAGGACAACTAATAGTGTTGAGGAGGTAGACTCTATAGAAGCTTCCTCATGTACAGAGGAGTTTGACAGAGATGTGTCAGAGGGTAGTACTCCGTTCGAGGATGTGAGTTCAGTTGTCAGTTCACAGAGCTCAGTTGACAGCACACTGGGGAATAGTGTTTCGGAGAGGAGTACGTTGGGTACCACTTCTGTTTGTAGTGTGGACAGTATGCTAGAGGTGTTGCATAGGAGGCCGACTATTTAGAGTCATGTGACTAGTCAGTTGAGAGTCAATGAGCGTGATATTGTTACTGCATTTGAACATTTTGATGCTGCACAGCAGCCTGTTCATGGATGGGGTTCTCCTATGGATGGGGAGCATGGTAGTTGTTACTTGTCCCTTACAGAGATTTATTCCTTACGGGAGGCTGCCAGGATTTTGAGACAAGATTATTTTCAGTTGGTAGCTGACTGAGATCACCTAGTTGAGTGGGGGAGTATAGCATATGAGGCACTCTTGGATAGAGAGGAGGCGAGTGAGCTTACTCGGGAGCTCATGACGACTTCTGAAGTTTTAGAGAGCACTCAGTTGGCTCTCTAGTAGTCACAGGCTCAGTTAGCAAAGGTGACTGTGGAACTGGAGCAGCTTCAAGCTACACTAGCACCAGATCCAATACAGTTACATATTGTGGTGTCTGGTGATCTGATGATGTCCACAGTTGGGGTTGTTGGATGTGATGGTGTTGGGGATACATCCACCCTTGATTCTAGCAATGGAGGTACAGGTTCACTTCCTTCGGACACTTGTGCAGTTGAGTTAGGCACTGCAGTAGAGGGTTGCAGTGTGCCTGACTTTGGAGTGGATATTCTGGTTGGGATGTGTTGTCCCTAATTTTGCATTCCCCAAAATTGGGGCAACCCTACGCAATTCTCAATTAATTGCTAGAGTTTTTCTCTAAGCGTGTCGATGTTATGGAAGGGATAATGTTCGATGGAATCAATCATCCCTTGATTTTAATCGTTCTGTTCTCCTGACTAAACATCAAGTCCTTTTTGGTTTTTCTCCTTTTCTTTTTCGCGTCTTGTTTTCTGGTTTCTGGTTTGAAGTGGCGTCTTGGGTTTTTCAGTGGTGCTGCGAGCAGTCTGCTGTGTTCTTCCAAAATCAATGTAAGAGGGATTTCTTTTGCGGTCAAGTCGTTTGAAGTATAAGCTTATTTTGTATAA
>MU223175.1:544183-561623 GCA_018584345.1 Thuja plicata | reverse complement strand
AAGAATTTCCCTTGAATCATTGCATCTATGGAGGTAGCGCCGCTGGCAAGCTTTCATTAGGTTTGATCCCCGTCCATTTGCTAATCTTTCCATTCCATAGGAGTAGTAGCAAAGCAATGAGTAGCTTGGTAGTTAGAGTTTGATGAGCGAAGTTGGAAGTGATATAAATTAAGGAGATAGATCCATTGAGTATACATTGCAAAGCTAAGTCCCATCATCATCATCATGGCAAGAATCTGATATCCTTGAATGAACAACATAAGCTCGCCTACGTGATTAACCAGCAAATCACATTAATATAACTGAGTTAGGATCCACAGGTGTAAGGAACCTTGGAGTTTTCTCATGTCCTTCATGAGTAATAAATTTTCAAGAGAGGGTTGAGTGTTTGATATCCTGTATCAAGTGTTTAAATCCTATATGTTATGTAGTGGTACAAAACTAAAGATGTCCTAATCGTCTATGCCATATTTCATTTGAGTCTGAAATTTCATGAATTAGGGCATGATTTGGCTCAGTACATAATTCATATAGGTATCCTTGTCTATAACCTATGGTTTGAGCCTTCTTAATAGTAGAATTCTTCAGCCATGCCAACACTTTCCCATCCATGAAGGTAACCCGGTATCCATTGTCTTCAAGAGAAGATATGGAAACCAAGTTCCTTTTGATACCTGGTACAAACAATACTCCGGTGAGTTGGGTAGAGATACCGGACTTCACTCTAATGGTGCATGTTCCAATTCCTTTGACTCGATGTGTAGAGTCGTCTCCAATTGTCACTTCCTCATCAGTTTCTTCTATCATAGTGTCTAAACGTTCCATGAACCAAGTGATGTGTCATGATGAGTCGCTGTCTATTACCCAAGTGTTGGATTTGTTTGATACTTGGTTTGATAGTGCAGAGTAAAATACAAATTTCTCAGAGTCATGATCTGCTATTGTCTTCCCTACTTTGGCAAATGGTGCTTGCTTCTGTGTTCTATCAGGACATTTGACTGCATAGTGCCCATACTGATCACATCTAAAACATTGTATTTGTGAAGCATCTTTCTTCGATGAACCCTTTCCGTGGTAATTTTTCTTCTTCTTAGAATTCTTCTTCTTATCTTTCTTGTGAGAGTTCGTGTTCAAGACATGGAGATCTTCATCTATGTTCTTTTGGTTGAATCCTTTCTTCATCTGTCTTGATTCCTCTTGTAGACAGTCTGATCGTAGCGGACCAAATTTTGGAAATTTTGACCTTGCACTTATGCCTTGAACTAATGTCTCCCAGGAATTTGGTAGACAATCTAAGGCTATAAATGTTAATTCCTTATTTTCAATCTAATACCCAAGTGTTGATAGTTTGTCCCTTAGTGCAGATATTCTCAAAAAAGTATGCATTGATGGATTCTGATTTGTTCATACTTATATGGTTAATTTGTCTATTTAGAGCCAATGTTTTGCTAGTGTTATTTATCTCATAATTACTTTCAAGTGACTTAAACATATGATATGTAGTCTCATGTTTTCTCAAGATCGGTACAATATGGTCTCTGACTGCATCTACTATGATTTTCGTGGCCTTTTCATTTCCTTCAATCCATGCAGTCTTTTCATGATCATTCTCAAGTTCTGCTTTATTCTCTTTCAAGAATGAATCTACCTTGTTTTCTTTTAAGAGCATCATAATTCTGAATTTCCATGATGAGAAGTTGTTTCCTCCTTCTAGCCTATCTTCGAAACTTATTGCACTTGCCATAGAAAGGAATGTATTGCAATTTGATTTTAAAATCTGAATGTCTCAAGTCTGATCGCTACTTGGATCCTTCTTAACGCAGCTCTAATACCATGTAAATGCAGATTGTACTTCTTAAATTTGATAGCGGATTGATTGCAATTCTTATTTCTGAATATATGAGTTATTTTTTCTAATGATGAAGTATTTATTTTGCTGGACTGAACAAGGCTGAGAATGTATAGATTTCAATTACTCTTAATGCCTTATCGGGTTTGCATATATATATGAATGAAAGGGGGCATGTCTTGAGTCGACATGTCTCCACAAAGTGGAGAGATGTCCGCTCAATACGTGCCTCCTCATCGATGGCACAAACAGAATGCATTAACATCGTTTCATATTAGATGCTTAACAATTAGTTAAGCGTTAACAACCTCATGTTGTAAGATGCTAATGCCGATAAGAATATCGAATGCAATTTTAATTTGGTAAACATTGTTGATGCTCAATCGATCAAGGTTGATCTATAATGAATTCAATGTGGTTCTTCATACAGATCAAATATCCTCAATTCGATCAAGTTGATCATTTCAAACAAATAATAAACAATGAGAATAATGGAGTCTCATTATCGATTCTTTATCTAGACAATGCTATTATTTTCAACATTATCAAACATAATAATAGGCATTTTATGCCAACTGCATAGGGGATGGCAATAAACCAAATTTCAAAAATACATTTGTATTGCAAACAACAATTAGAACATTTTAAAATAGCAAATTGATGATTTTCTTGTTAGTAAAATAATACACAACATAAGAGCATTAAAAGACTTGCGAACAACTACCATATAATTATAACAGAACCTAGACATATTATGAAACATTATTTCTTCATGTGCTCAACAAAAGATAATATATGGAAGCTTTAGTTGTAGCTATTATTGTGCCAATAATAACAAAACAGTGATAAAAGGTAAACAATTGTGCTTCATAATGCAAGGTAACAAGGGATGCTAGCCAATGAATTTTTAAAAACATGTGAGCCCAATGGTGTTGTAAGGATCGTACCATAAGTAGGAGGTATTTCCACAGCAAGTCAAATTGTGATATTGCTATCAGGATTCAACTATGTAGTTTTCGAGTCAAACTCATTGACCCATGTCACATGCATCAACAAAAATAATAAATTTTGTCCAGGTATATTTTATAATAATTGTGTACAAAGGAAAAATGTCACCCCTTAAATAATTTTAATTTATAAGTATTTTTTAGAATCTACAACAGGAGGCTTTCATAATAGTTCAGTGACCCATCTACAACAATATGCATTATCCTTGGTGAGCTGGTTATAATGAGTCTACAAAAACACAGTGAAAATACAAGAAAGAGAATACAATTTACCTCATACATTCCTTTTGCAGTGTTGCCATCACTTGAATTGTACCAACAAAGTGACTGATTTATGGGCAAGACAGCCTGCAAACATGATTGACATTAGAGATGCAAAATTTTCTTCAGAAAATAAGACACGGGTAGAGATTCTTATTGAAATTTATTTGCCTTACTGTAGATATTTTATTTAACCTACGTTATAGGGATAAATTTGAGAAGAAATTAGACCATACATGGCTTACTCTGGGTTACAAATTGACACATGACAGCATGGATTAAGATAAAAGAAGCCACATATACTCTGGGTTACAAATTGACACATGACAGCATGGATGAAGATAAAAGAAACCACATATTGGAAGGAAGGCTTTCCAAGCAGATGGAATAGTTACAATAAGTCGCCAACAAGACTGTCACTATAACAATTTCCTCTAGCCCCCTCCAGATATAGGAATCCATCTCTAATAAATATAAGATTCATTCTATATGGTATCCATACCATCATTTTAGGGCACATATAAATCTACAACATTAATATTGATTATAGAATCAAGTTTAAGTTTTTAATCCATAAAAGAAATCAAAATTACATAAAAATGCTTTAACTAAGATTCTCAAAATATCTATTTGTATGTCTCAATTGATATATATATATATAATGATTAATTAAGAACTTTATTAAAAATATTTTCATACCCACAAGTTTGGTCGAGATCCTTGTCGACTATTTCTTTTTGGTCGCTGTTTCTTTCTTAATTGTTGTTTTTCTTCTTTTTTTTTACCGATCGCTGCCTCTCCTTTTCTTTTATTTCCAACACCAAATATATGATGTGGGAGAGGGAGTCACGTCCCCTCCACATCAGTCACTCCCTTTAAGGGTGCGACTGGTCGCAGCCTTGCGGCTGCGATTCCAGTCGCACCTTAAAGGTGGCGACTTAAAACATTCCAAATGATAGTTTATTCCAATAAACCGATAAAATACATATATTATAATATATATATATATATATATAACAGATTTATGATATATATATTTTTATAATTAGTTTACTTAATTATTATTTGCAATAAATAAATATACTGATGTCATTAATATTTTTAATTTCCAAATTATGATAACATTAATATATATTATTATATATATTACATTATATAATGATATTTAATTAATTAAATATAATATTACATTATATATTATATAATAACTTATATAATGATATTTAATTAATTTAAATATATTGACAATAACAATATGATCTATCTCTCAAATTTATATTTTATTAATTAAATGTAATAGATACAATAATGGGAAAAAAGTACACCTAATGGTGAAGGTTTATATATTAATTGAAGGTCATCACAGTGCCCCCGTCTTGAATTTGCTTCTCCTCAAGCAATTTAAGATTTTCCTCCTTTTCCCAAGTGGCATCTTCACTCGGTAGATTTTTCCATTTTACCAAGTATTCAATGATCATTTGATTCCTTAATTTCCTTTCTCGAGTGTCAAGAATGATCTCGGGATGCAATATGAGTTTCCCTTCATTATCCAATGGGGGTAATTCATTATTGATGTGTATTGATTAATTAATTATATTGATTAAGATTATTGACAAGTTATTTTAATATTATTTATTTATAATATTCATTAATTATTATAGATTCATATATTTATAGATATAAGGATTTTAAGCATGTATTTATATCCAAGGAGGGGTGTATTTGACTGAACTATATATACATTGATGTAGTACCTATGCCGATTACGGCTCATGACAGTCCGCCCCTCCCAAATTTTGCTTTTCCCTCAAGCAAATATACATATATTCTTCTTATGATTTAATAGTTGAATTTAGCAACTTAGGACGCATTTTCTCTCATCTTCTAGGGAAATGATCTGATAGATAATTCTGCAATGGTGCCAATTGATTTTGCCAAAACCTCAGTTTCGTCTTTCTCTAGTTGTTCTTATTGTTCTAGATCAATCCACAGTAGAACTAAACACATTTGAAATTATATGCATGAATATGTGAAGACACGAAGTAGGCACACTTAACATATACAAAGTATATACTCCATACACACATTGCTAACATGATTCTTTGTTTATGATTTACCCTGCAGGATGGCAAGATCATGCTTTGATACCATTGTAATGTCCCTTCTTGTCCCCTTATATAAATTTCCTACAAAAACATCATTAGTAGAAGATAACATATAATTTTCAACTCTTCATTTATATAATCTAAGTTAGTAAGGAGGATTTGATCTCTAGGAGCTGCCTCTAGGTCAGGCTTCACAGGATTCCAGGTTCTCCGCTTGATAGATATAGGATCCATTCTAAGCAACCTAGACTATCGGCACGTCTTCCCATAGAGTATTGCGCCTAAATAACCATTACCTCTATATTTTATGTTAGTAAGGGGGGTTTGAACCTAGGAGCTGCCTCTAGGTCGGGCTTCACAGAATTCCAGGTTCTCGGCTTGAGGGATATAAGATCCACTCAAAGCAACCGGGCTATCAGCACGTCTTCCCATAGAGCACTCTTCCTAAGTTCTCTTCGAAACAATAGATGTTGTCGAAGCCTAAGCATATGCATATGACTGGCTATCAGTATATATACTGCATATGTGAGATTATAACAATCTCGAGACTAGGGAAACTATAACAATTTCCTCTAGCCCCCTCCAAATATAGGAATCCATCTCTAATGAATATAAGATTCATTCTATATGGTATCCATATCATCATTTTATGGCACATATAAATCTACAACATTAATATTGATTATAGAATCAAGTTTAAGTTTTTAATCCATAAAAGAAATCAAAATTACATAAAAATGCTTTAACTAAGATTTCTCAAAATATCTATTTGTGTGTTTCAATTGATATATATATATATAAATATGAATGAGACTATAATATATATATATATATATATTATAATGATTAATTAAGAACTTTATTAATAATATTTTCATACCACAAGTTTGGTCGAGATCCTTGTCGACTATTTCTTTTTGTTCGTTGTTTCTTTCTTAATTGCTGTTTTTCTTCTTTTTTTTTTACTGATCGCCGCCCCTCCTTTTCTTTTTTTCCAACACCATATATATGATGTGGGAGGGGGAGTCACGTCCCCTCCACATCAGTCACTCCCTTTAAGGGTGCGACTGGTCGCAGCCGCAAGGCTGCGATTCCAGTCGCACCTTAAAGGTGGCGACTTAAAACATTCCAAATGATAGTTTATTTCAATAACCAGATAAAATATATATATTATAATATATATTATAATATATATATTATGATATATATATTTTTATAATTAGTTTACTTAATTATTATTTGCAAAAATAAATATACTGATGTCATTAATATTTTTAATTTCCAAATTATGATAACATTAATATATTTTTTTTTACATTATATAATGATATTTAATTAATTAAATATAATATTACATCATATATTATATAATAACTTATATGATGATATTTAATAATTTAAATATATTGACAATAACAATATGATCTATCTCTCAAATTTATATTTTATTAATTAAATGTAATAGATAGAATAATGGGAAAAAAATACACTTAGTGGTGAAGGTTTATATATTAATAGAGGGTCATCAAAGTGCCCCCGTCTTGAATTTGCTTGTCCTCAAGCAATTTAAGATTTCCTCATTTTCCCAAGTGGCATCTTCACTTGGTAGATTTTTCCATTTTACCAAGTATTCAATAATCGTTCGATTCCTTAATTTCCTTTCTCGAGTGTCGAGAATGATCTCGGGATGCAATATGAGTTTCCCTTCATTATCCAATGGGGGTAATTCATTATTGATGTATATTGATTAAGATTATTGACATATTATTGAGATATTATTTATTTATAATATTGATTAATTACTATAGATTCATATATTTATAGATATAAGGATTTTAAGCATGTATTTATATCCAAGGAGGGGTGTATTTGACTGAACTATATATAGATTGATGTAGTACCTATGCCGATTATGGCTCATGACAGGCAGATGCTTCCAGATAAACAAGTTGGATCAGAGCCTGAAGGTTCGTATGTCTGCTGGCCAGAGCATAGGAGATTTTGAATCAACCCACAAAACATCTGAGATCTTGAAATCTCTCTTTTGCTCCTTTTTGTCACTTGTCAAATTTACACACCGACTTCTATGGTCTCTCTTTTGATAAATCTGCTTGTATCTTCAATTCTCAAAAGCTTGGTTATGTACTTTTGTTTTTAACAGTTTTAATTCACTTGATAACTGTACATTGGCCCTTGTTTTCTGCCCCTGCATGTGCATGTACTTGGAAAGGGTTTTAAAATTCTACTTTTTACCTGTTACTGCTATTATGATATTCTCTTTTCCATTATCAAAAAACAAAAATCCTGTCGATGAAAATGTCTAAGAACTAGTTCTGTCTGACTGAAGACAAATAATAGAAGGAAAACAAGAGTTCCTCGCAACAAGGAAATGGAGAAGATAAATGTAGATCTACCCCAGAGAGAATCTTTAAAGATAGAAACCTACATCACTATAACTCTTTGTGATGAATTAAAGGCTGCTGCTGGGCAGACAGTCAATGATGCTGATAAACTACAGGGCATGGTAAATAGAAATGCTAAATAGCATATGATTCACTTCAAACAGAATATGCTAACACGAAATAAAAGGTAATTATTTGAATTCTTGTACTGACATTCATGAATATTAACAAGATTTGCAGTATTGTCTTATTCTTCATAATGTGTGAAATTGAATTATGTACCGTTACAGGTTCGACTGTTCCATCTGATATAAACGATTTATAAAATGCAGCTTCATTCAGTTGGGACAAGGCAAAATCTAATTACATACATTATTATGATGATTTCTGATCTCCTTCAGCAGCCCTGTAGACTTTGAGAATGCAAGCTGAATCCTTGTTGAATCCACAATTATTTCTCCATTGATATGTTCTGGCTTCATTGACAAAGTTCCTGCAGCTAATTTCCAAACAAGCACCCATGAATATGAAACGAATGCTATATTTAACTATGTGAATAAGAAGAAACCCATCCAAATTTTGTTGGAGTTTAATAATATCTGCAGTGCACCTGTTCAGAATGAAGCAAATAAAACACAAACTATAGAAGGAAAATAATGCCAGCAATATATTTCACATATTCATATTTATCTCTTACCAGAAACTCCATTCTTTGCAGCTTTTAGGAAATAGATGGTATAACCAAGAGGAGGAACTGAAGCTTCAAAATATAAGTTAAACAAGGGCCCAGCTTGAACTGATATGTCCTGTGTGTAGAAATTGCGTACTCTTCTGGTTGCTGGACTGACTGGCACAATCTGAGTCTGAATTTTGTTGCCAATGGAATCTAATACTTCCAAAGCTGAATTCGTTACCTGCAGCCAGAGATCAACGTTAAAAATTGTATGTTTTTTTTTTTATGTAGGGTTAAAAATTGTATGTTGATGTCACAAACTAATTATCTTTTTATAATCGGTGCTTTAACTGTGGTAATAATTATTAGCTCTCTCGAGTCCATTCAACATCTTGCACAGTCGAATACTATATATAGAAACTATGTGCTTTAGCAAGGAATACTTTCCAGAATTTTATCAGGATGCCAATGTTCTTTCCCATTTCAGTCAAATTTCTTTGCATGCCCAAGTTCCATTACAGAATAAAACATAAAAGAAATAAATATGGCAGCAGCTATGGTTTGTGAATAAACATAAAAGGAGCTCAGATCACCTTCTTGCAACGAAGGTAAGAGATGGATATCAATAAAAATTCAGAAGGATCAATGTTTCAATAACTTTCTGAATACCACAAAATTTGAGATTGGATATTTTGTTGACCTCAATTTTGCATCCACAAAATTGAACAACCCTACACAATTTCCTTGTAATTGGTAGGAGTTTTCTCTAAGGTTTTCAATGCTTTGAAAGAAGTTCGTTTGAGGAAATCAGTCATCCCTTGATTTACCTCTGATTTTACTTCTTACAAGCATTCTTGTCTTTTCTTCGTTTTTCTTTGTTTTTGGTTTTGTTTTTGTCTTAGGTTTGTGGCCTTCGCAATTCCGCTCGTTTTGAGCTATCTTAGGCGTTAATCGGGTTGGTCTAGCTCAAGTTATAGGGGTTTGAAACGTCCTTCCAGTGAAGTTTTTCGGACAAATTGCACAACTTGCAAAAGTCTTTAAAAAGTGGACTTTTTCTTGTCAACTGCACGAAGAAAGAATTGTTTTTGTATGTAAGGTGGATTTGAGACTCCATTTCAAAATTTATCATTCTGTGAAGTTTTGTTTATTGTTTTTAATGATAGTGGGCTTTTTAATCTTGTCTGCACATCAGGTCATTTAAAAAAAACATAAGTTTGCATATAGTAAATTATGTGTATTCTGCAATAGCTGGACTTTTATTTACATTTGCATATTCAATCTATATATATATATATATATATATATAAAATTTTAAAGTCTTACGTTTCAGTTAACAAGATTAAGAGTGGGCTTTGTGATTGAATTTGCATTTGTAAACACCTTAAGTTATTAAAAATTCTTCATAACTTAAGTGAATGGTGGCAATTTTGGTCAAGTATGCATATATTAACATATGCGAATGCTTCCTTAAAGACCCGTTTTATTCTTCTAGCCTACGTTTAGCCTCCTGGTCTATGCAAAGTAGACTGATAGGATTGCACCGCCATGAGCTGCCAGCCAATTCCATTAGAATGATTTTGTCTATTGGATATCTGGCAAGGTGTATGGTTCTTCTATGAAGTATCCAACCCTTAGATAAGTGAAGTATCTGGGCAAGGTGTATAGTACTTTGTCAAAAAGGCACCTGAAATGCCCAAAAAAGGCATCCTGCACTCTCCGATAATGGATACGACTTGATCTTAGAGGCAGTTGATCAAAGTATATCCATACAGGTACTTGTGACCTATCTCCTTTGGTAGAGAGACCTGAAAAAGACCCTAGGGCAGCAGCAATATAGACCAAGTATGAATTCATGTAAAAGGTATCAGTTGTAACTTGCGCCAGCTGCTCACAAAGAGTATCGCTTATGAGTTCTCCCCAGAAGATCCTTTGCCTTGATTTGATGATTAGGGAAAAATATTTGTACATCCAAGGCTCAAAAGATTGGACTCCTTTAAATCTCTGATTCTTCTCTATAGGGTAATTAATTAATGAATCTCCTCCTTGAACTCCGACCTATCCATCCCTTTCGACCATCTTCCAAAATTGGGCCTCTTCGTGATCAACCAATGCTCGTTGATAAACTTCATGCAGGATGACTTCCCATTTTCCCAACTATTAAGAGCTTTCTCCACCGTCAAGTTCATCACAACCAGAGTCAGAGGGATTTTGAAAACCCGATCAATTGTATTCAGATCCAGGCTGATTACAACTTTCTCATCCTGATCCTTGATGGTTCTGGAAGCAGGATCAAAGTTTTTAGCACACGCTATGATAAACTCAGGCTCCAAGGGTGCCGTAGGGAAAGTGGAAACATGATGAATATAAATCTCTCTGATGCTAATCATGTCATCCTTTGTTGATGTGTCCACCCTCTTCAGAAATTCATCTATGTTAAGATGTCCAATTTTGGTATCTCGGATCTCATCCACATATGACGTGATTTGAGATGAGGAGATCGAATCCTGGTATCTATCATATTGGTATTTCATCCTCTTTTTATTCTTTCCTTTCAGGGATGCGGATCCTTCTGACATGACAAGGTTATCTGCAGCAGCAACGGTGACATGAAAATCCCAGAAAATGAGAACATCATCATTGAGAATAGAAAGATCCATCAAGAAACATGACTTGGGGAAAAAATGCAGCCCTTTATGAAGAGGAAAAAAGTGGGCCTTTTGGAAGAATTTAAACATTTTGGACTACAAGTCTAAAGAGATGAGAAAGGTACTTTTACTCCTGAATGGACATGCCATATGCAGGGTGGACCTTTTTTGGAGACAAATGCATATTGAGAGAAAGTCAAAAAGTGGGCTTTTTTGCTACATGGCATATTTCACATGTCTTCTGAACATGAAAATATGGAAAGGTGGGCTTTTTATTGCATCTTGCATATGGGGCCACATTTAGTCTCTTTTCATTCATTTTTTGGAAAGTCACTATTTAGAACGGGTTTTTTAATCCCGACTACATATGAGGATAAATGACATCCTCATATGCAACTTGGAAGAAAAAAGAGAAAGGAATGGAAATGAAAAACAAACATATACAAAACTAAAAAGAAATGCAAATGTACATATGTGCAACAAGAGGTAAGAAAAACCATACCTTCTCCTTGGAAAGCAAAGGGAGAACAACTCTCTCAAACTTTAAAATTCTGGAAGCAATTGAAGAATTTTGAATTTAGTCTTAAAGAGTAAGTTTGGAAATATATAGGCAATAAGTTTGATTAATTCCTCATGCAAAATAAATGCATTTACATGAGTCATGGAAAGAGAAGAAACAAATGTCTTCCATGCATTCATAAATTGCACAAAATCAGCAACTATCTTGGAATGATTTAATAAAAAATGTGCCCTAGTTGATTTCAAACTCTTCTTGCAAAGAAAAAACAAAAACCACATTCAACAACTCCAAAATAAATACATTTTGAATTTAAAGAATGGAGAAAAAACATTTTCGAAGACAAGAAGAGAACTTACCTAAATCCCAAACAAATAGGAGCAAAAGATGCAGAGATTGATGGCAAAAATTTTGGACAAGAATGCATAAAAACCGCTTTCTCTTTGCTATGCCCTAGACAGGCTTTCCTTGCAAAAACGCAGCCTCTTGTGGATTTGAAAAACACGTTTTTAATGCAAGTTGCACATAAAAATCCGTCATGGCTATTCTTGGAAGAAAAACACAGCCCCGTCATGGCTATTCTTGGAGCTGAAACGAGTTTTAATATGCATATGCCATTTGCTATAAGAATAGCGCTTTGTTCATGCTTTCCAAAGCCTTTCGAAACATATGTAGAAGACATAAAAATCAATGCCTTATTCTCTTCAAAGAGGAAAACGTGCTTTTAAAGAGCCTTTACATATGCGAAACAACATTAAAAACAATATGTAATCCACTTGAAATTCGATGCCAGAAGTTAAGTAGAAAACGCACTTTTTGGAGGTTTTTACTTATGCATTACTTAGCATGAGTAATGTGCAAAGTGTTTAAAAAATGACGCTGCTCTTTAAGTGAAAGAAGGTGTCTCAAACAAGCGTTGGCATATGTAAACTAAGTGAAAAACGACGCCCTCCTTTGAATAGTTAAGCCACGAGCTTCAAGAAGTGTACACAGGATTTAAAAAGATTTCGCATATATTAATATGCCATCCCTCCAAAAAACGATGCCTCTGCCTTTTAAGCGAAAGCGTAGGAATTATGACGGGTTTCTTTTTAATCTTTGCATATCGATTTTCATATGCAATCCTAATAAGATTCGCCACCAAGTGTTTTTGAAAAGTGGTATCTCTTCACATAATCCTTTGAGGATTGGTGGTTACTCACTAGACACAGTGCCTAAGGCTAAAAAGTATGGAGTTTGAACTCCAAGAAATCAATCTGAAGAAGTTCATGGTCAGGAGCTTGTTTGATTGGAGGGGCATGAATGATAAGATCAGAAGGCAGTTTATCCACATCTATCGTCTTGAAGACATTTGGATCAATCTCCGCACTGAGATAGATATTGCCAAGATGGACTACTGTCGTCTTACTGTTAAACAAATCGTGGACTTCAACCTTGCTCAAATCCCTGATGGTGTTGAAGATGATGATGATATTCTAGATCCGGAGTATCGGAAACATCGCATCAAGAATTTACCTATTCTACCTCCATGTTGGTCTGTGAAAGAAAGCTTGTCCATTTGGGACGGGTTTCAGAGTATTCTAGTCAATACTAACATTTGGCTGAAAAAGAGAGGCTTGAAGAGTATCAAAATAAAGCCAGGTAGGGATTCCGACCTTGCTGGTCCAGCGGGTTTGAAATCTGAGATTAGAGGTAAAGGGAAAGGAGAATCTTCTGGATCAGAAGTCAAAAGCATCCATAACCGGCTATTAAATGAGGGAAGCTCATGGTTAAGGCTCCTACACCCGTTGCAATATCTAAAGCAAAGGGGCCTGAGATGATCCGACTCTTAGATAGTGACAAGGAATTGCAAGATCCCGTTGCCCTTAAAGCACCACAAATGCAAAAGGCGGATGTGATACAGGCCATGCATGAATCAGCACCAAAATCGGAGGAAGCTCCTACGTCACCAGTCGACACCGATGTTGATTCTTTCACTATGCATTTGCCACCAACACATTCAACTGCAATTGTGCCTGCTACACCTATCTCTTATGTTGCCCCAGCACAAAAGGATGACTTATCACACATCTTTGATGAGTATCCTAAAGATCTGCCTAAGTTGGATATGCTTATGGCAGAGAACAATCTGACATCTGCACAGATTGAGTTGTTCGTACATAAAGATATTCGAGAAAATCCAGTACCGACAATAGTTCAAGCAGAGGCATCCATCACAAATGCTCTTGCTACTTCTCAAACAAAGTCGGTGACTACTATGGTTGCAACCGACGGTTCCCCTTCTTTCATCTTGCCTCCATGGTTAGGTGTTGTCACTCAGAATAGGAAGAAGTTGGAGGTTCCTTCTGAGGAATCTGATCTTGCACCAAAGAACAAATCCCGAGCTCTAAAGAATAAAGAAGCAAAAGTGATCTCAAAGGTCATGGTTGATGAGAAAAAAATCAAATATGCTGAGGTAGTTGAACCATCTTTAGACAAGCCTGCCAATGAACTTCAGACCACGGATTAAAAAATTACCAAGATTGAACTTGGTAAACAGACATGATTGGGGTGTCAGTTGGATGCTCAGGATGCAGTGGAGTAGCTTACCAAGAGATCCGATAAGCTTTGGGAGAAAAAGCATCAGCTCAAAGCAGAGAATGCCGGTCTCCGTGAAGCCCTCAAACAAAGAAGTTCTTCTTCTCAGCAGGTAAATTTGCTTTCGGAGGAGACACTATAGCACATAGTGCAACTTGAGAAAAGGTTAAAAGCATTAGATGATTGGGGCAGCCAATAAGAAACATAGGGAGTATTAGTTATCAAGGATGCTTACTGAGTGTTCCAGAATGTCAAGAAGACTGTCACCTGACTATAGGAGTTGATTACATCTTTTGATCAGCAAATGAAAACTATAAGTGAAGACTTAGATGTATGGAAGAAAATGGCAAAGGCTGATCTTGACGTCCTATGTGCATATGAAATAATCTCTTCAAAAGAGATGTATTTTGACTTCCTGGATCAAATGGTTAATAAAGAGCAAGTTTTGAAGAACTTGATGACAGAGATTCAAGAAGCCATGCAAGTATGCAAAGAACATGAAGATATCACTGTCAAAACCTTTGAGGAGTTGGCATGCAAATTGATAACTGAGGACGGTGAACTTGTTGCAGAGGAACACGACATGACAGGGTTTGCACAAGTCATTCGTCAAGAACTTGAAGTTGAGACTTTCAGTCTAGACTCCATGGATAAGTTGGCAAGTTTTAGAGGTATCCTCAATCACCTGCAGAAAAACCTTGGTGGATGCAACGGTGCGGTTTCAAGAGAAACAAGTGTAGCGCATAAGACTGCGACCATTGCTCAACATACAGGAACACCAGATCCATCCGAGATACATAAGTCTCTTTGCGAGTTCGAGACTTGTATAAATTTCCTTTGAAGTATTTTTAGAAATAGTTAGTTATGTAAGTTTGGTGTAGAATCTTTGATAGATTGCATATATGTAATTGCATGCGATAGTATTACATGCAAAGTAGTACCATGTAATCATGTTGAAAGTGCATTAAGCATTGTAGCATTGAATAAGTCAAAGTTAGTTAGTTAGGGATAAGTATTGAATAAGTCAAGGTGGTTAAGGGTTTTCCCTTTCTTCTCCACTTTTCTCTCCTCTTTTTTTATATAAAGGAGAGACCTCATTGTAAATAGTCATCTTTTGTTGTATGTGATGTCCCCAAATTAGCAGGTTTTGGGAGCCTAATTATGGTCAGCTCATCATCGCGACTCTCGTGAGTTGACAGTGTGTTTTGAGGGTCTCAGTGGACAGTTTTGCCATTTTTCGCAAATTTGGGCTGGTTACTATTTCTGGCCCAAATTATAATGTTTTAGAAGTTGATATTATGGAGAATGGTTAACTGATGCTCGTTTTTGGAAACTATGGCCACTAAGGAATTATAAATGTGGACTCATTTGTGGAGCTGATCATCGAATATTTTATATTAAAATTGGTCTTGGGAATTGTTCCTGGTTATTTTGAAATTTGTGCCCTTGCTTTAGTATAAGGGTCAAATTAGTTTTCTAGAAGACTGATTCTTTTGAAGCTAATCTGCAAATTGATTGTTGTTGTATAATCAATTGCATCTCCTTCGTGTTGTTGTATGCGAATTGGAGGAAGCTCTGAATTCTAGACTGAATTCGATTTGAATTGAGACCTGCATAAGAGGTCATTTTGGCTGTAGCAAGCTAAGCGAGAGGCAGCTAGGCATCTCTAACCTAGCCGCATATGGTACTAGTGGAGTTCTTTCAGCATATCCGTATACACCTCATGCCTTGGGTGATAGCTGGGTCGTATACATAAAACGTCATCTGCATCCAGTAAGCTGCGTTATCTACTGAGCTGCATGGCGTCTTCCAGCCGCGAGCAAGGGTCTTGCATACATAGTGGAGGTTAATAGTGGCGTTAGCCATTACAGGGGCAGTTGCCGCATGGGAGGCAACCGTGGACCAACATTCCATCTGCTGGTTGGCGTTGGAGGTTGAGCAAGGCTGCGGCTATCTTCATTTTATTAATAAACACCAAATGGTATGTTAAGCATGTTGACCATATGGTAAATCGATTTGATCTTGGCAATTGAGTTTTATTTCTAGAATTTCGAAACAGTGAAGTATGTTGTTTAATTGTAATGCTTTACATATATGAAGTTGTGATTATTAAGACAAAAGAAATTATATATATACTTTTTTTCAAACCCATTTGCAAATCAGTTGGAAGAATATCATAAGATCAAACAAACCTAGAGCTTTGCAGTTGAAATTGCCTTTAGAGCCAGTTAGGCTCATTACATTGTAAACAAGAAAACTATAAGAAAATCTCTTGAGTTCTGAAAACTTTGTGTTTCATTGTGCAAGAGTTGAGCAATTGAATAAAAGAATAAAGATTAGCAAACTTTGAGTTGTTTCTCTTGAAAATTGGTGAATGTATTCTTATGTTGCATTTGTTGATCCTTCTTCAAGTTAATAGTTATTTTGCGTATATCATTGGAACACTTTGATTCAAGTTTTTTGAAGACTTTGTGCTTCAGGAAATCGGGATTACTATAGATAGTAGTGGCTGCAACAATTCGAGGCTGAAGAATTTGGGCTTCAGTGATAGAATTTTTATCAAAGTAGAGGGTGTTCAAAGAAAGACTTTGAGCTTTCTTGTGCATCCGAATTTAGAGTGATCGTCTGAAGAAAAGATAAGAGACTTTGAGCTCTTATATTTATTTCATTTTTAGTTAGAATAGACTGGTGTCTTAAGGATTGTTCTTACGTCAATCCTTAAGCCACCGGTATTACCATTGCAAGAAAAACTATTTGTAATACAGTTCAGTTTTGAATGAAGCCACCAGCGGTAAGAAGGGAGCCTCCCCTATTGCTGAGAGGAGAGAGAAATCTCACATACTACTGCCTAAAAGTAACATTTTGACAAGTTGTAGTTTTAGTGACTTGCAAAATATTTAGCCAACATATTTTAGGTACGGTTACATGCCAAGAGTATGAAATTTCTTATTATTGATGTCTAACATTCAAGAGTATTTAAGGAAAGTAGATTGTGATTTCATTGTTGGCATCTATTAGTTACAAAAGCACTAAGCTACAATCAAAGATAATTCTGAAAGTAACAAAACAACCTATTTCCTCAGTTTACACCTTGCTCATTTCGAATTTTTTTATTTTTGTTGTCTGTAATTTTGAATTTGCAAAATTAAGACAACCCTACGGAAATTTAATCGTGATTCTAATTAAAAATGACATGGCTTTAAGCTCTAAGTGTTTTTAGCCAGTTATTTAAATAAATATAATGCATAGTATAATATATGTAAATAATCGCACAATAATGTTTTAATCTTGAAACACTTATCATTGTAAAATTGTTTATATGTAATATATATGATGTAAAATATTATTTAAAAATTTTCATTTTTAATAAGGTGGAGTTTTGGTCTTATATCATATGTTATATA
>MU223175.1:497747-528777 GCA_018584345.1 Thuja plicata | reverse complement strand
GGGAAAATTGAATTTATTCATTACCAAAATTAGTATAGACCAATCAAATCAAAGAAAAATAAGATTTAAATAATCAAGAAAAATGAAAAATAGATATAAACTATAGAAGTTGCATTTAATTTTTTAAGTTCTGAAATATGATTGGTTAATCTAATTGAAAAATTAAACTAAATGAATGCAATAGTTATCCTCCCAAAAGCAGGAACTAATAATAATTGTCTTCCATCTTCATCAATCATCAAAAGCATATAGAAGGTTATCATTTGGTTCAAGTTCAACATCATTTGAACTACAAGTAAATTCATTGCCACTCCCACTAGTTGCATCATGTGTGTCTCACCATCATCATCTATACAGACTTGAGCAAGCTCTTGAATAGATGCATCTAATTTTCTACACTCGGGGGCTATGTACCAATGCTTCATTGACCCTTCCTTGTAGTGTTCTTTCTTATGTGGTAGAAGAAGCAAACTAGAATGGACATAAATCAAGTCTTCATTAGGAAAATTAAAATAATGAATTCATTAATTTAAATACATTAATTAATTTAATTAAGTAGAATTAAATAATATTATCTATGGATGGATTAATTATTTATTTAATTGGGAGAATTAAATAAATAATCTTTTGTGAGATAAATTACTTAATTGAAAAGTTAAATAATTTATTATTTAATTAGGAGAATTAAAATAATGAATTAATTATTTAATTGGAAAATTAAATAATAATATATTTAATTGTGAGATTGGAATAAGTAATTATTTAATTGGAGAATTAAATAATATATATTGTGACATTAAATTATTTAATTGGAGAATTAAATAATATAGAGATTAAATTATTTAATTAGAGAATTCTCCAATTAAATAATTTATTTATGGTAGTTATTTAAATTAAAGAACTAAAATAATTAAAATAATATAAATTGAATTAATTATGGACCCAAATTATATATTGTAAAGGTTTGATGTGTCATACGTTTTTATGAAGTTTGGACAAATATTCTTCATTCCTGAAGTATTGATTTCTATCAGGCAATTATATAATAATGTCACTTTCTAAATCATTGTGGTTTAATTAATCAATCGGGGCTTCGGTACTGATTTGTTTATTGAGTTGGAAAAGCCAAAGAAAGGCATCGGAATTTGAAGGGTTACTTGTTGCCTCCAGCGATTAGCACGGGTTTGTGTTTGACGTAGAGTCTAGGTACTGCTATTGGATTTGTCATCCATTTCTAGTTGTAGCAGTTGGCAATAATACAATATTTCATATTTTGGTGTGAGTTATTGGCGATTCAGGCGTATCAATATTTTGTGAAATAATATTTCGCCAGCCAAACATTGATACCACCGGATGGGATTATTTGCAGAGGTGACAGCCCACACATTTTGCATCAATTCCTGTGTGAGGCTATTTAATTACCCAATTTGCAGTGCCTACTTGTGTGTTCTAAGGAGTAACCTACTTCTTTGGACGAGCATCTGTGACAGTGATTCATATCATTCACTGGGCTACTACGTGTGGATCTTCCTATTCTAGTCGGCTGGGAATGTTGGATGGACACTAACTTTGTGGAATGCTTCGGTTATATAACTCATGAACAAATCTAATGAAGATTTAGGCTTTTAGAAACCAATTTCCAATACTCTTAATTCTGACAATGCTGGTTTTAAACAAAGGGATCGACTGGTGCAAAGGATAGGAAGTTATTTTGTTATTCACTTCTGTGAACTAACAATTTCAGTTTAATTTAAATTCCGAGTGTTTCAGACCTTAGAATGTTGCAAACTGTTTGATATTGTGCTTTCTCAAATCTGTGCATATCAAATTAAGTTCATAAGCATTTACGTTATTAAGTATGAAAAGCAATTATCAAACTTTCATTAAATACTCCAGTTTGAAATTCTTCAAGTAAGATACATGCAATTTGTTTGATTTAATGACCATTGAGGAAACGACAAGATTTGTTTAGAAATAGCTTGCAATTATTACATAATTCTACATCATCAAGAGCAAATCTGAGTACAAGGAGCAGCAAACTACAACCACCTATCTTCAAGTATGATTTCATGAGTGATTATATTATGGTTTATCATGTTATTGCATCAACACTTGGAGGAATTGTCTAAAGAGCATTGCATCCCCACCATTATCAATCCTAAGGTATAATCTTGTTAATTCAGCATTTCAATTATGATTTAGCCTCTATCCTTCCTGAGGATAAGCTCTCTTTTTCATCTATCATTCCTATTGTGGAGGAGGGAACACCAACACTAGGTTTGAATTAGGCAAGCCCCTATACAACACAACCATTTTTCCCTCTTTCTGTGTGTAGGTGCATATCTAACCACAAAGGAGGCTATAGGTGTGCATGGCAAACTGAGACAAACGAGCCCAGTTTTTTAACACACTCGTGGACTAGGGCGCCCAACACACTTGTTCAACATATTTTGGTTGATTTTCAAAGAGATAGAGCTACATGACCTAATCCACATTCTAGAACTTTCAGCTGTCCGGGAGACCCTTAGACTGGGCCGCCCAACATACCAATCCAGCACTTCAAATTCCAGATTTCAGCTACAGGTTCCTCTCTGTGTCTCATCTCTAGACCTGAGCTTCTGTGTTGATTTCCAATTCTGTCAAACGTTATCAATTTATTTATGTCGAACGTTATCAATTTCCCATCATTTTTACCTAGGTCATTGGCATACACTTTACAATCTCAATTCCATTGCAACAAAAGGATCATAAACCCTTATTGTTCATCTCTCCCATTAGGACAGTACCTAAACCTAGTTTATGATTCTAATGATACACCAACGAATTTTGAGATCTTAGTTTACATTCCTAGACTAGGATCTCATTTCCTACATATGAGCCCCTCACAATTAATGACCTTAAAAAACATTGCCCCTTTGGGGGACAATGCAGTAACATTTATTAAAAGACAATTTTTGTAGTCTTTCCATCCATCAAAAACAATAGACACTCTTGTTTCTATCCAAGAACCTCTAATTGGTTTGAGTGATGCCTATACAAAAACAAAAATCTCTTGTGAATAAGGTAGTGCGCACCTTTTCATACCCAGGACCTATGAAGCTAGAAAGTACATTGTTGATCGACGCCGCCATTTGCCACCAATATAGTGATCTCACCAAGTTGAAAGGAAGATCATTTGCATGAATGCAACGTGCAATTTCTACCTCTACAATGTCTCTTGCTTCATTTTGAAACATCTTGTCCAATAGGTCTCTTTTGCGAGGAGTGCAATCTTTTACTTAGATAGAGGGTGCCTCCAAGACTGATGTTGTAGGTAAATTCATTGATTTTTTCTTTGCTAAAGGATAAGATCTTAGTTTTTCTCTTCAAGTCATAGCATCAACTTCTTCTTGTTCTCTAATGTATGTCATAATTTTTCATTTGACAATCCCTTTCCAGTTGGCCCTTCACAGACTCTAATCCCTTTCCCACTTATGGCACAAAAGTGATTTTTCACTCAACTATACAAGCTTTTAAATTGGACTCCACACTCATTCTAGCTCCAAATGAATGCCCTACCTCCTAGAAGTTATTCAGGCATAATAGTGTATTTCTATAAAGGAGGTGTAATGAGCCTGACCTGGCTCTGCTATAACTTAATAGATTTTGCAATCACAAATAACAAACTTTGCCAGAACGTATTTCTTTATTCCTCAAATTCAAAATATAATTTTCGCTCCACTGACATAATTGTTTCCAGCGTTATTGAAAAAATCTGGAACTTCATACATTGATTTATTAAAAAAAACAATGACGAAGTAAAAAAAAACCTGATGTTGGCTATATTGTTTGACCGAATGCTGTAATGACAGCCAGCTCCAACATCCACGTCCATACAAGTGCTGCAGCTATCAGCACGTGCTTGCTTGCAGAAAGGTCACGTGGCAAGCTTTATTGTCAGCGCCCGATAGTTCATCAGGCATAGTCATTTCTTCAACCCATGAGCAGCTATCCCACGCGCGGTTAGCAAGACCACTACCCATGCAGCCTAGAATCCATGCTACTTCCAAGAACACCTCCCACGCACCCTAGTCATCCACGCTGTTTCCAGTCACTGTAGTAGCTGCGAATTCGATCCCAGATGCCAATAGAAAATTAGGAGGGATTCCTCCTATCGCCACACGGCAAAGGCAAATACACTGCCAGCTATCAACCTTTTACAATGATGGTAGTGATATCGACCTCTTGATTAACAGTTCAAATAACAATCCAGATTCAGAATTACTTTCTTCCTCCAAGTTACAGGCAAACAGTATGAAGGAAGAGATATTGGTTATACTTCAGCAACCAATTAAAGAATAGCTCCAGGACAATTAGTCTTCCAGATGCTAAACCAATTCAGTATCAAACCCTTATACCTCAGCAAGGGATTTGATTTACAAATCAGAACTTCTCCTCAGAGAAAACAAACAAAATATAATATAATCAATCAATGTCAATCCCCATGAATGAGCCCATATTTATAATCCCTTTTGAAGCCACAGTTTCCCAAAAGAGCATTCGTTAACAACTCTCTTTTTTAACAACTTCTAAATTGTTATTATAATAATAAAGTGTTATTATTATAATAGCGTGGCTTTATTAATTAATAACTAGTATTAATTAATAAAAATTAATTAATAAATATAAACTCATGCAATAAATTCTGCATCTACTGCTAGTGATGACCAACTGCCATAGCCACCCACTGCACTACCAAAAATGGCAACTGCTAAAAATAGACTTACTAAAAATAGTAAGTCCCCAGCCAAAGAACTGAATACTCTGAGCATAGTCTGAAGTTCTGATTACTGCCGATACTGCCCTGTCAGAGATAAACACTGACCAACTAACTTACTAAAAATAGTAAGTCCAGACTTACTAAAAAATAGCAAGTCCGCCAACTGGGACCCTCAAGACCACGCGTCAACTCACGAGGGTCGCGATGATGAGCTGACAAAGCAACTGCCAATACCTGCTAAAATTGGGGACATCACAGTCCTCCCTCCCCAAAATTGCTTGTCCTCAAGCAATCGAGTATCTCACTAAAACCTCCACCAGGATCCCATAAGAAACACGTGACATCTCTGCTATCTCGGAACCATCTGTAAACCCATGACATTAGCAGCACCAGTAACATAACCTGTATCATAACCCCAAGTGTCTGCGCTGATGAAGTGGAGATCTGGACATTAACAAGCGATGACTCAACAGGAGAACTCATCATACCAAACTTCACTGACTCTCCCCAGTCATCCTGAAACCAATCCATCTTAGGCACAGACCATCTCTGTACCTGATGTAAATCCCGAACATGTGAGTCAAAAATGAAGTTGTAAACACTCAACACAGTATAGACTCGATCCCCAATAGGATCATCATTGCCCTCATCCTCATGTTGTTGCAATGACTCCTCAATCTCATCTGTGTAAACCCACATGCCACGGTTCACTGCCCCCTTTGGCCTCAGAGCACAAGTATGACCTTTAGAGAAAGGCCCCTTGCACCAAAAGCAAAGTTGTCTCCTCCTCAGGTCCTCTCTGGAAGTATCATCAAATCTTCCCGTTGACTTGCCCTTGTCCTCAAAAACTGGCGGGGACTCCTCATCAACAAGTGGAGAACCAGATGACTTCAAGGCACCCTTGCTCCGAGATGATGCCTCAAGATCTCGGGCCTTCTTCATCGCCTCCTGTAAAGTGGGTGGGTCCAAAGACTTAACCCATCCACGGAGTGGCTCTGCTGACCCCTCCAAAAATAACATCACTCTCCTCCGCTCTGATATATCATACAGCATGACGGATATGCGCTGAAACTCGCTGATGAAGCCCTCTAGATTAGTTGTCTGCCGCAATTGAGCCAATTCTCTAAAATAAACCTCTGGGTCTTTTCTGTCGAAGCACTCGATCAGCATGTCTACAAACTCCTGATAGACAGTAATCTGGTCATGATGTAGCGATCTCAATCCATGGTACCACCAGTCATGTGCAGTCCCATCTAAATGCAAAACTACAAATCTAATGGCGTCCTCCTCAGTCATCGGACGCAAGGCGAGGTAGGTGTCAAGCTTGTGGATCCAAGCTCTAGCAATGACCCTACTGCTGCCATCAAAATGTGCTAGCATCATCTTGCTAGCCACCTGTCTTTAATCATTCTGCCACATCCTCTGTCTATCCTATGTTGGTCTTCCCCTCGAATGCTCCTGTTTCTGTGTCAAATATCTGTCAAAGTTCAAATTTTCCTTCAAGGCTGGAGGAAGGGCATCCCATTCAGCATAGTGAGTGACTACATCATCGGCAAAAGGGACACTCTTAGCATCAGTACTGGCTACATCAGTCTCTGGTCTCATAAATCTGGGCCCCTCGGGTCTAAACTGATCTCCCCTGTCACGTGCCCTATCTGCTCTGTCATCTCTCCGGGCTCTATGCTCGTAATCCTTGTGCCTATCATCAATCCACGATCTATGTGATGTGACAGAAGCATCACGTGACCTCTCCCTACTCTGATCCCTCGGGATTACGGTCCGTCTCAATGTGTGAGAAAGCTCATGTAATACATCAGCTACATGATGTTGGCCTGCTGCTAGGTTCCTGAAGGTTTCCCTTGCCTCTCTGTCTATATCTGCTTCAGTAGCAGTTGGGGGTCGTACAGTACCTGCTAAACCACTTGGACTATTAGCATCACCACCAAGCATTGTGCCAAACTGAATATCGGAATCCCCTTCATTTGGTGGGGGTGAAGGGCCTCTCTAGTGGTAATGCCTACTGGGAATAAATCTCCTGTCATCTACCATAATTGAATTCCCAAATAATAATAATAAAGAATGAACTCGATTTTCCTGCAGGCTTGCAGGAAATCGCTCTGATACTATTGTAATGAGCCTGACCCGGCTCTGCTATAACTTAATAGATTTTGCAGTCACAAATAACAAACTTTGCCAGAACATATTTCTTTATTCCTCAAATTCAAAATATAATTTTCACTCCACTGACATAATTGTTTCCAGCGTATTAATTATTGAAGAAATCTAGAACTTCATACATTGATTTATTAAAAAAAACAATGAAGAAGTAAAAAAAACCTGATGTTGGCTATATTGTTTGACAAAATGCTGTAATGATAGCCAGCCCCAACATCCACATCCATACAAGTGTTGCAGCTATCAACATGTGCTTGCTTGTAGAAAAGTCACGCGGCAAGCTTTATTGCCAGCGCCCGATAGTTCATCATGCATAGTCGTTTCTTTAACCCGTGAGCAGCTGTCCCATGCACGGTTAGCAAGAACACTACCCACGCAACCCAGAATCCACGCTGCTTCCAAGAACACCTCCCACTCAGCCCAGTTATAGCTATCAACATGCGCTTGCTTGCAGAAAGGTCACGTGGCAAGCTTTATTGCCAGCGCCCGATAGTTCATCACGCATAGTCGTTTCTTCAACCCGTGAGCAGCTGTCCCACGCACGGTTAGCAAGAACACTACCCACGCAACCCAGAATCCACGCTGCTTCCAAGAACACCTCCCACTCAGCCCAGTTATCCACGCTACTTCCAGTCGCTGCAGTAGCCGCGAATTCGATCCCAGCTGCCAATAGAAAATTAGGAGGGATTCCTCCTATCGCCACACACGGCAAAGGCAAATACACTGCCATCTATTAGCCTTTTACAATGATGGTAGTGATATCGACCTCTTGATACAGGTCACAGTTCAAATAACAATCCAGATTCAGAATTACTTTCTTTCTCCAAGTTACAGGCAAGCAGTATGAAGGAAGAGAAATTGGTTATACTTCAGCAACCAATTAAAGAATAGCTCTAGGAGAATCAGTCTTCCAAATGCTAAACCAATTCAGTATCAAACCCTTATACCTCAACAAGGGATTTGATTTACAAATCAGAACTTCTCCTCAGAGAAAACAAACAAAATATAATATAATCAATCGATGTCAATCCCCATGAATGAGCCCATATTTATAATCCCTTTTGAAGCCATAATTTCCCAAAAGAGCATTAGTTAACAACTCTCTTTTTTAACAACTTCTAAATTGTTATTATAATAATAAAGTATTATTATAATAACGTGGCTTTATTAATTAATAACTAGTATTAATTAATAAAATTAATTAATAAATATGAACTCATGCGATAAATTCCGCATCCGCTACTGGTGATGACCGAATGCCATAGCCACCCACTGCACTGCCACAAATGGCAACTGCCAAAAATAGACTTACTAAAAATAGTAAGTCCCCAGCCAAAGAACTGCATACTCTGAGCATAGTCTGAAGTTCTAATTACTACCGATACTGCCCTGTCAGAGATAAACACTGATCAACTGACTTACTAAAAATAGTTAGTCCAGACTTACTAAAAAATAGCAAGTCCGCCAACTGGACCCTCAAGACCAGGCGTCAACTCATGAGGGTCGCGATGATGAGCTGACAAAGCAACTGCCAATACCTGCTAAAATTGGGGACATCACAAGATGCTCTATCGATTTTAAATTTTTTGTAGTATCACTACCCTCTAAACTTGAACTTTGGCCATTCTTGCAATCTGATTTTGTTGTTATAATAAATTATACAATTTTAAATTTAAAAAAATTGCAACCCTACAATACATACAAACTAACAAAATTTCAAAACGATCACCAAAAAACATAATAACAAATAGTGAATCTTGTTTCTTTTTTCTATTAAAAAAGTTATCTAAAAGAACTTGAAAACAATTGTTAAAAGGCTAAAGAATCAAGTAAAATGCTTTCCTTAGATGATTAGATCTCCTTTGTACAAGTTATCTTTGCTCCTTCAACACTCTTTGATCGATCTCCTTCAAAAAAACCAGGTGCCCTTCAAAATACATAACTGAGAAAGAAATGGGTGAAGAGAGAAAAATGATGTTTGATGTGGAAAAATTTGGGCAAATTTGGGCATTTAGGGTTTTTGGCACTTTTTTGGATTTTTCAGAGTGCATTTTCTTGCTTTTTGTGTTGATGCAACTAGGAGCGCGCGCATACACTTGATAATGCCCAAGAAGCAATCTGGATGCCTTAGGTTCCCTATGGGGACACAAACGCATACCCATAGGGACCCCAAGCGTTTGGGGCGCTCCCTAGGCATTCTCGGGCTCTCCTGCTCACATAGCCAAACAAAAATGCTCATAGAACGAGTACAAGATGCTAAAATGAAGAACCTAACAACTTAGATTTTTGCCTTAAAAACATGTCTACCCCAGCCAAAGAAAAGAGAAGAAAAGAGAATTCCTCAAAAATATGTAGTCAAATGAATCTGTAACATTTCCAATAATGTTTTGACAAATGTCAGCCACTACTGAGCCATTTTTTATTCCAGCAGTTGGCTCATAAAATCTAAACGTTCACAAATAAATTTGCAATATAAACTCGGTCTTCATTTCTCTCTTACCTCTTCCCTTGTGAATCCTGGATTTACGTTGTGGGGATTAACTCAAAATTTCAAGCATTAACAGGCATTATCATATTAGACTTTGTCCTTCAAGAAGATTACCTCTCTTAGAATCATCTCAATTGTTCATAAACTATCCTCATTTACAATAAATAATTTGCAAAATTTTGGAATTAATTTATGTAATTTAATATACATCAGATTTAACAAGGCTTCCAAAGAAAAAAATACCTGTAACTAGACTCTCCTAATTGTCTTTCTCAGAGGAATCTAATAAAAAAATCTCATATTTAGTACCAAGTATGATTTAAGATCTAGTTTCTACGTGTATCCATGTTGTAGCATTAAATTTTTTAAAAGATTTTTCATCATCTCAATGTATCTTAATACCTATTCCATATTCTTTGGTCCTACGTATTTATTTTATGCTAATATTGTCTTGGGCATATATGATTCTATATGTTATTTATGCCTTACAGGGTTAAATCAAGCTCGGAGGAATATTTTTCAATGACAGTTACAGACAGGTATTGAAGCAATAATCCAAAGTCACTTGAAGACTTAGATTTCCATTGCAGAGAATGTGCATAACACACAACTTCACATTACATCTTACATTAGGCAATCATTTTTCAAAACAATGTTGGTGTCATGTACTCCTTAAGCAATAATATAAGTTAGATGAAAAGTGTCAAGTGTCATCCTTTTAAATTTTATAATAATGTAGTTCAGCTTCTCGAACTGTAGTGGGCAGTGTACTTTTCCTTTGATTATGAACTGGGTCAGATACCCAAAATTGTAAATTTTGGAATAAGAACAATTGAGGACTAATTCCCATTTTGAAACCAGTTAATGAGAGTGTCTTTAAACCATTTCCCCTTCCCCCATGAAACCCCAATCCCCATTCCACTCTCTCCGTGAAAATGAGTTTAGTAATTTAAGATATTGCATAAGATCTTTTCATTTTTCAAAGAGGATCAAAATTCAAGGCCTCATTTAGCTTGAAATAATTTGCTAGGGTTTCTTGAAAATTATAATTTGAGTTTTTACGACTTTTATGTACATTTTTTATTTACCTTCTTTACTTAGATCTGGCTCGCAGAAGTCCAAAATCTTACCATCCTAAGAGAGAAATCAAAACATTACTTGAATAGCTAAGAAATACTAGCTATCAATCCAAGCATACTTACGGGAAAAAGTCATCTGTCTTCAGAGGCCAAATTTCATTGGACTTATATTTTTCTCTAGTGTAAATAGTTGGAGTTGAGTAGAAAGCATTCACACGGCCGTCCTGAATATTGCAACCATAAAGTAGCAGATCTCGTCAGAGTACGTCGTCACAAAAATATATTGCAAAAACGTGCAAATGTGTATTAAGCTAAGCAAGTACCAATTCTAATTTTGAAATCATTTAACAAGAATGCCGTGACATTTCAATTCTTTTTACTGCATTGAGACAACAAAAAAAAAACCAATACTTTGATCATAATTAGCTCAATAAAATGTGTCAAAATATATATCAGTAATTTAAAACCTTAATAATTTAACAATTTGAATTAACACTATCCCCTACTTATAAGAGCAGAAACAAACATAGTACTAGATAAAACTATTTATGGGTATCAGATCCAGAATCGTTCTCTCTGGGCTTCAAAGCATACAAAAATCTATTCAATCAGCCAGTTGACATCAAAAATAGTCCCATCAGAAACCATTTTTGAATCACATGAGGATCTAGTACAAGGCAACTAAATTAATACTTAGGATATACTCCATTTATGCAAATGCTGCCCACTTTTTGGAGCTGGCCACTAAGAGTCAAAGGCAAATTCTAAAATAAGAACCTCTGGCAACTAAATTTTCTACTTGGGACACAGTGACAATTAACTAATGTATTATAGGATGATGCATGCAGGCTGCAGAGAGGAGAGCATTAATCTATTTAGCCGTGGAAAGACTGGTTTTGTAATTTTCCTTTCAGCAAAGAAACTAGAGAAGTCCATCAGAATAATTTTAATAATGATGTGTTTATTTTAACAAGTTGGCCCGACCATCATAGGCTTCAATTTAGAAATGAAATATGTCCGCAAGAAATTATAATAAAGAATTTTCTCAAATAAAATATAATCAATATTGGCCTATTTCTCTTGAAACTTTAAAGGAGACTTTCTGTAACTTATCCGTGGGTAGCTTTTTAATATTTTCATTATCATTTCAAGTATATCCACTTTTTTAATACATACATACATACACACACATACACATGTATGTATGTGTGTATACATGTGTACATATACATATATATATATATGGATGTATGTATTTATATACATATACATATGTATATATACACACATATATATATATACATAAATATATATATATGTATATATACATATATATTCATGTATATATACATATGTATGTATGTGTGTGTGTATATGCTATAATGTTTCAACTGTGCAAGCAATTGCATGTAAAACCCATGCACAGGTAGCAACATTCAAACTAGAGCAGATGGAGAAAATAAGATACATATCTGAGACATCCAGAACTATAATGATATGCAGTTTATCCAATCCTGACTGCGTGCAATAAAAAGCCATATAGATTACAGCCTAGCTCTTAAACCTTTCTTTCTAACAACCTTCAAAAGCATCTTCAGATTTCAAGCAGAGGGGGAGAATATAGAGTATAACACTGACCATTGTGACATCCTTAGCTAGAAGAGATGTATATCCCTTTTGTGTCATTTCTAATAATTAAGAGATTATGGATAAAGTATCTTAATTGTCACACTGCTATTTGTCTTACCATTAATCTTGTAATGTTTATTAGCATCATGTCTAATATACCTGACATCTATCCTCAAGCAAGTCTGTAGAAATGCACATCTTAAAAAGGTTGTATTAAGATATAAATACCTGGTATGCCTACACCCAGTAACTCCATTATATTTGCATTTTCATCCTCTAAAAAGTTCTCATTTCAAACTTTACTTCTTATTTCATTCTCTAATTGTTAATTTTACTTGTGTAACAGTTAAGCAATTGAAAGTGGAAAATATACAACAAATGGACCATTAGTCAAGGTCCTGGCTCTCCTGATTTACATCATGCTCTCTTTCTTAATTTAATCTTCATTTTACAAAGTTTGCAAATCTTCTCAAGAATGAAACCATATTAAAGATATGTTATAAGAATTGAATTTCTTTTAAAAAGCATAAAAAAAATGTCATGAAAGAAAAGTTTGAATTTGGCATCTGAAAAAGCCTAAAAGGTACTAACCTTGTTCACATAATGTATGAGTTTATCCATCTGTTTGAACCAAGTACCTGCACTTTCATAAGCAAAGTCTTCCCCCATGGTCCATATAATATGATTTGTGTGATACTGTTTGGCCTGTGCATTCATGCCGCAAATATTAGTCACTACAGAATTTAGTTATTTTCTGGTAACTACTACAAGAATGGTTGTTACACAAGTAACACATCAAACATATGCATTTCCAATCACCTGGTCCCTAGCATTCTTAACAAAGCTGTTGACTCTTTCCTCGAGATTATAATCATACAGAAAAGGGTCATCCTGTGTGAGCAAGAAACTTTGGTATTAGGCATTTCAAATCTATTCGCTAATACAAAATAATACAGTGATAAGAATTTTTAAGTAGCTAGTCACCTGAACCACAGTTTCTGTCGTTGCAATACCAAAATCAAAGCCATCTGGAGGAACATAAAGGTTAGGAAGTACTCCAGTAAATACCTGGAATCAGACAATCTTGTAATCAATCACATGCTTTAAAAATGTTGCACTATGATCTGGACACAAGAAAAACACATGCACAAATTTATTTTATTTTATATCCAAAAAATGTACTTTTTAAAGAAAACTCATAATAGTTTGTACCAAGAGAAATTCATCAGGCAGGAAATTATTAAGTGGAAAAAGAAATTCATGCTCCCTTGGAGAATAAGTATTACTAAAGGACTCTTGAGAGTTCAAGATAAATAGAACACTAGTTTGAGAATCTTAAGATCCGTAGAAAACACTGATTCGATTCCACCTGTGCAGATGATCCTAGGGTCTTAGAACCACGCCAGATCGTTTCCATGGTCCGACGATTTCTTCGATTTGCAATGTCTTGGTAATCAGCCCTTCCAAAAAACAAAGAAGAGAATCCAACCTGTAAATTAACTTCTGTGAGATTTCCTAGCAACAGATTCCATTTGTAAAATCCTCTATGAATCTAAAGCTCCAAATAAACAATATTGAATATTAAAAATTTCTTAGTAACTGATCAGAGAAACTCCTATAAGAGCCAGATTTAACAAGCTGAAAATTCTGGAGATTTGATAATGTAATTAGTTTTTAGGTTAAATTCATTGAATTGAAATTCAAACATTAAAACCTACTTACTAACAGGATGCAGATGTTCAAATACCTACAAGAAACTACAGAAAGGGGCCAAACTTTTTGCTAGAACAGTGGTTTGGCCTCTTAATATTGAAAGTGATGACTTGCACAGCATAAGGGAGGGTTTCCATCAAAATACTACAAAAGGTTCTGAAACACTAGTTGGAATAACATAATTGATGATCGAATTATCTTCAATGTTCAATGGATACACCAGCAATTTCTTCGTAGAGCATTACCTATTGAGGCTCAATTAGTAAGTCATAGATTACGGTTCTCAAGTTTCCTACAAGGGTCTCTCATAGTGCAAGTATACTCAAAAGCTATTCATATTGTTAAAGCTTAAGAAGATAACATGAATTTATTGAATAGGTAAACTTTCTAATGTACAACTAACAGGTGGTCATTTTCTTATTTGACGACAAATTCATGAAAAAGGCTGTGTTTGAAACCCAAGAAAAGAGTATCCTTGTACTGGTTTTTCATGTCACAAAGATGGCATAGTGCTAATGTGTGTATTGCACATAGATGACCACAAAAGGCAGACTACACAATTTCAAAAGGAATTTCAAGGGTAAAGTTGTTGCAGATTAGACAATGTAAAGGCAAGGGATTTTGGGGCAGCATGGGTGAGAATCATAGTATCATTGTGATTTATTAGGATTTTTCATTTTAAAATTGTTACAGTTCCATGGTTAGCATTTTTCCCACGAAAATCCCCCCAGTAGTGCAGACAGTATGGACCTAATAAAAAGAAGCCACATATTGCTAAGGAATCCCATTCAAAAGGAACAACCCACAAAAGTATTGTAAAGGCCAGCTGCAACAATGAAATTAAAGAATACAATGTATGGAAGGAGTCAATGGAAAAAATAGAAGATTATAGGAAAAATATCACACCATTTTGAAGGCCTTCCTCATCAAAAACATAATTAATAATACATTTGCTGTTTAAGAAACTTTAGATAGCTGCAACCATCTGTCAATTTTCTGTTATAAGGTGTTTAACTTGACCTAAAGTGGTCAAATTGCAATAGAACCATCTTAAGTGTTAACCTTTAACATCAGAATCTACAAGAAATGGGCAAGGTGTATACACGGAACCTACAAGATAAAATTATGAATATAAAGAAAATTTATTTTGCTATGACCCTTAGGGAAAACTGTGGTAGGATTCAATATGCGTAAATGATGCCTTATGAGGGACACAACGTCAAAAATGATGCAGCTAGACTGAAATCACTTGCAACCACACTGAATCTAGGAGGCATTTTTGTGAAACTTTCAACTTCATGGATGATGATAAATCAACATTAAATGGGGATATAATTTGGGGTAATATCTTCAGATACTTTGGTGCTGCCTAGACATCGAGAACTACCAATCTCTATGTCTGTTATACTAGGCATTAGCCTCAGTGAGCATGTGTATTTGTACACATACAACAGCTCCAATTGTGTTGTCGTGGTAGAAATTGCTTATCCTCTCCTTTACAAAGATTTAACAATTACAGAGAATCCAAATATTGTTTTCACACCTAACTCTTGTTGGCTAATAGTGAAAGAATGGATTGCCATTAACGAATTGATGAGTCAGGTGCATAAAATCCATGACATGCAACCATTAATATTCTAAATTTTTCCGTCTGTATTCTCAATGAATGAACTCAACACTTTTGATCATCCAAAGAGAGCGGCTTAAACTCTACATATGATGTGAACTTTCTCCATGTTGACTCAAGGGTGTGGTATTTGTCTCTATAGAATACATGTACATCACTCATTTATCTCCACTTAGACAGACATCAGTGAGGAGATTCAGCAACAAAAACAATCCACATGACTTCCCTCATTCATGTTATTCCATAGATACAATAGTTTTCTTTGAATCGGCTTCCAAAGGTGTAAAGTATGTTTATTTTCTTTACATATTAAGTTTGATATCACAAATATTTTAGCACTTTATATTATGGTTCATTGATGATTAGCACTTTGAACAGATATCAAGTATACTCCATTTTAATGCAATTAAGAAATGCATATTGTATTGCACTGTATAATCACAATGTTCAAATATGTTGCAGGCAATCAGATCTGTAAGATGATAGCTTAAAATCTAAAGCTTGACCCAAAAAGTAATTCTTTTCATAGTTTAAGTTGCCAAAACTACTTGGGCTTTAGCAGCACAATGGTGCTACTGCTTGTCTTTGCTGGAAAAAGGATGACAAGAATATCAGTGGCATGCATGGTGTGATTTGAATCAATGAGTAGAGCAGACAAACGAGCTTATCAAGTGCTATGCAAAAATATTGATAAGGTCCTTATTGGAGACATTGGAAGTAGAGCAATGGAAAGTTCGATATCCATGAGATAAAGGATTTATCATTTATATGACAACATCGAAGAGTGAGGGATTCTGCAGCATGATGAAAAGATGCTCTCAATCTATATCAGGGACCTTTAATAAGAACAAAGCATTGGGGAATGTAATACTTCATTAAGGTTTGGCAGTAAAAGCAGTTAAAGATTCTTCTTACATTCTCAGTTAAAGATTCTTCTTACATTCTTTGTAGGAAGGAGAATTGAGCCGGACATCTTTTTTTGGATGAAGTAGTCAATGTATCACTAATTGAAGCTCCAATATAATCACAATATTCTTGGAAAGAAAAGTTGAGCAATATCAAAGCTGCAAGGTCGTGGAAGTATAAATAAATGTATGTAGATATTGAACACACATGCAGGTTCTTTCATCTGCAGAATTATAAATCATCCACCAATAATACGATAAAAGTATCTATTTGGATTTAATTGGACTTATATTCTCCTGTACATCCACCCTTAACCAGTCCCAAGAGGCAGAAAAATATATCCTAAAGCATTATCGCTCAAAATGACACTCAGATAATAACTCCGTAGGATAACTTGTAAGGAAGAAAAAGATCTTAAACCAGAAAACTTCAGATGCACGCTGTCCTCTTCCTATATCCATGAGAAGCACATTGCAGAATATGGGAAACAAATGTTCTATAACTGCTCTCTAAAAATTCAGGAAATAATTATTTAGAATAGCCTCAAAACAAATCTTAGTACAATGAGATTGCTAAGACATGTTTTAAACTTTTTAAGGTTTATAATATGCGCTCCATAAATACAAATTCCAAAAAGAATCAAAGATTAGTCTATGATATTGATATATCCATACTTTGAATTTGGAGAGTAGAGGAAGCAAAAGCGGGACTACTAGAAACATGAGGAACATTGGCATACCTCGGCACATAGAAGATAGGCTTGAACAGCAGAGTGTCCAAAGGGATCAATCTGCCACCCAGTGACAGGTAGTACTCCAAATTCTTTCATAAGAAATCTGTGCCCTAGAGATGTTTGATCTATCATGTCCACATATGTTACAGTTGCCTCATCATGCATAACCCAACCTCCATTTCTAGTCACAAGAGGATTTCGCCATGTCAGCAGATCAAACATTGGAAAACTTAGTATTCCAACATAAACACATTTGTCTTGTATCAAAACCTCCAAAAGCTAATCAAATTACATGAATTCAAGCTGCCCAGAAGCCACGAGTTTCCGAACGATTTCTCTCTTTTTTTTATTCTGCTCCCTCCACCATCTTGCAAAAAAACCCTGAAAACAAGTGGTGTAACCGTTCAGAATCATTCCATCTCAAGAAAACCACAATCCAAAACATTAAGCAATACTAAATGACCAAGTCTCTTCGAATATGCAAAATACAACCACAAACAACATATACTGACCCAATTCCATTCCGTTGGATATATGCACAAAAGGATAAAAGCTTGTCCAATTCCATACTCATAAACATTCAACCCAAAACAACAGAAATGACCTAATTGCCTTCCACTAAGCATAAAACAACCTCCAATGCCAAAAAAATGACCTGACCCTATTTCACTGAGCATACAGTCTTAAACAATAAAAGCTGATATCTGATTCCATGCAGATAGAACCCAAGAAATCAGATGATGATTCGACTCCTCTCGTATAAGCATGTACATGAAACAGAAAATGATTGAATTCCAAATCAATAAATCCATAATTTCAAATAAATTAATAAATACACGTTGAGGAGGAACAGAAAATGATTCAATTCCATTGAGCATGTAACATGAACTAACAAAAGCTAATCCCATTCCATGCCAATAAAAACACAAACCAAAATGATAGAAAATGGCTGATTCTCCTCGTCACATGGTTGTTTGTAATTGTATTTTGATCATATTAGCTAAAGTTCATCTATCTTGGGTTCACCACCTCCCCACCCTCACCTACCCCACCCCCCCACTTTAGATGTTTTTATATTTCTCCATACTTTAGTTTTTAAACCTTAGTACTGCAATTAGCTGTATTTTCAACTCCCATCAACCTGCTCTGGTCATTCCTGAACATCAATTACTTTATTCATTCACTTTTGCTCCTTCAAATTAGGATGCCGTGTCAATTTAAACATGGAATATATAGTAACCAAAGATGATCTATTTCCACACAAATAAACATGAAACCAAAAACAATATATAGTGTTGATTGAAAATTGCTTTTTGGATTAAACTGTGTGAGTTTTTGAATCAACGTTTTGGGTCATGCTCTGTGAACCATCATCAAGATAAGAGAGAACAGTTGAAGAAAATATAGTAATTACAGATGATCATTTTCAATTCTTCAGCTGTTCTCTCTTATCCTGATAATGGTTCACGAATCGATGCAAAAACTCACACACAGTTTAATCCAGAAAGCAATTTTCAAGCATCAGTATGAACTGTGGAAATCTGATAAATTTAATTCAATATATATTGATCCAACTGCCTTTAAATAAGAATTGAACATCAAACAACAATCCAATTCAAGATCAAAAGAGGCATGTCCCAAAACATTAGTAAATGAGCCAATTACCTTCAACAGAAAATAGCCAATTCCATTCCTTTATTGGAATTTGGCACAACAATTTTACAAATGACACAATTCCGAGCTAAAAATGTTCAATCCAAATTCAATTCCCTTACAATAAGCATACAACCTCACAGGAAAGAAAAAGATCCATTTCCATTTTACTGAATGTACAACGTAAAACAACAGAAGCTGATCAAATTTGATTTCAATAAAAACACAACCCAAAACAGTAAATAGTGACCTTCATACAGCATCAAACATCAGAAAATAATTCAATTCCATATGGAAAATGTGTTAAACCCACAACTTAATACTAAAGAAATTGGCCCAATTGCTGACAACTAGTATTCAATATTAAAAATTAGAAAAGCCAACACAATGTCGAATAACAGAAAAATGACACAATTCTACTCCATTGAACTTAAAAACATAAAACAATCGAACCTTATCCAACCATTGCCCCACAACGAAAAACAATAGAACGTGACCTAAGCTCTTCTGATTAAAAATATAACATCGCATAGCATAAAATTACCCAATTCCCAATTAATGAAAACAAAACCGAAATAATAGAAAATGACTCAATATATTCACGAAAGTACACAATATCTAGAAACAGAAAATGACCCTGTTCCATTTCATTGAACATATAACATGAAGCAACAGAAGCTGACCTTGTTCAGCACTAACAAACGCTCAATAATGGAAAATATTTGATTCCCTTCCAATAAGCATCAGAGGTCTCACAAAAGAAAATAACCCAATTCGATTCAATTAGACACACACCCAGTAATAACTAAGAAACAAGCTAGCTAAATTCCAGATCAATAACAAAGAAAAAGTGACACCGTTCCTTTTCAATAAACATAAAAAACTGAATGCGATAGATATGACCCAACGTGCATTAACCTTACCGTCTCTACATAGATGAACTTCTTGTTTGGGTCCTCCTGCAAGGCAGAAACAACAGAATCCAAGATGTATTGAACTGCACCCACCTGCAGACACCAAAAATAACTCAGTTCCCTCTTAGAAAAGGTTTCAATACTCATAAGCCATTCTCGCCCTGGGTAGCTTCAAACAATCGGAGTTCCCTTCATTGTTTCATTTTTCAATGACACTGCGCCCAACTGTACGAAGCTCGGGAGGCATTCTCATCTCGCCTAACTTGTGGCTAATAAATTAAATCTCTTCATAATTTCAGTGACAGTAAGCACAATTACACAGATATTTGCAATCCTAAGATGCGCCAAGAAATCATAAACTAGAGGTGATTGAGCCAAGTGTGCGTGAAGAGGGAACTGGACTTGAAGGGAAGTAAAAATATTAACAACGGAGTTCTATCTAGATTATGTCTTAACTATTATCCTCATGGGGAGATATCAAATCGAAACAACGAAAAAAGACTTGGGAAATTTGTTTTGATCTTGACAAATGAACATTGATAGGTTCTAACACCATTTTTGCATAAAAGACCTTGAAAATTCATCATATCTTATTTTCTTCCCGAGTGGATCTTTCAGTGCTACACCAACCTGGATTGAACTGTTGGACCCAACCAAGTACTGATCAACAGTCTTAAGCCATCCAAGGTCATCGTGGGAGTGAGGGACTAAATGTACATTGAGCTTCCCTTCCACAGGCCCTGCTGTGTTATTATAATCTATTGGATATGCCAAACATTGGCTGAGGCAAATACAGGCCACTAAACAGTAAATGAGTGATCCCACCATTTTCATTCTGCTGGAAATAACTCCAAATGCTGAAAGAGTTTCTACATTGTAGACTTCATATGAAGGCGCTAGGAATGACTGATTTTCCCTGCTGTGGTCTCTCAACTGTTCTTATCTGCAGTGAGTTGTTCAATCTTACATTTGAGCTCCAATGGATAATGATAAATTATTCGATCATATCATGAAAAAAAGTAAATTTAGAAAATAAATTCAAACGGCTGCGGGATTGTCCAACAAAAAGCATGGCCTTCGTAATCTCGTGGGGAGTACAGGCGTGGAATCAAAAACTAAAGTCACGTGGAGAATCTGAGATGAGATGACCACATTCTATTGTCAACTTGCAATTATTGTTTTGGAATTTCAAGGAATGAATGATAATTTTAATGAGCCCAAACAGTCTGGACCACGTTAGTCAGTAATCTGATAAGCATGAAAAGCTGAAAACAAAAAAGTTGAAAGTACTAAATCTTTTTTAACTTCTGCAATTTAGATCTCTTTTCTATATTTTAATTTGTGATGAGGTCATTTTCATTTATTAAAACTCTTCCTTTACAATGAAGATATTAAGTGTTATAAGATTTCCACAATCACAATCCATACGCATTTGAGGTAGAGGTTTGGCATTGGAAAACTATTCAAACCCTATTTGGTCTTTTAGATCAGTTGGTTGTCCTTTATGGATGTGAATTATGGGCCGACAACACAACTATTTCACAATGGAAGCAAATCGAGGGAATTCAAAGGCGTTTGTTCACAAGCAAATTTAAAATGAAAAGCACTGTCCCATATGATTTCAAGCTTAGTGAAATGGGGGTTGCCCCTATTGAAGCACTTGCTATGGTCTGCCTGATGCAAGAGCATCTTGGGTCATTGCCAATCTTGCTCAACCAAAAATATGTTTGCTTTTATCCTTTAGTTTGTTTGGAGGCTGCTCAGGGAAGTATTTTGTTACTTGGGTTCTGTCGCTCGGTTATGCTTGTTTTGAGTTGGTCTATGTTGCTTGGGTTTCTGTCGCTCGGGCATGCTTGTTCCGAGTTCATTTTCTGTCGCTCGGGTTTGTCTTCTGTTGCTCGGGTATGCTTGGCCCGAGTCATGTTTTTGTTGCTCAGGTGTTCTTTGCCCGAGTCACTCTGTTGCTCGGTCATCCTTTGCCCAAGTTGTTTATTTTGGATTTGGATCTGGTGGCCGACTTTTGCATTTAATTTATGTGGCTTAATTAATATGGGGTCTCTCTTTGGGATTTGTGTGGACCTAAATTTGGGTCTCACTTATGGATTTGAGTGCCGACCTCTCTAGTGGAATCTTGTATATATTTATTTCTATGTTCTTAGTTTAGAGAGGAGTTTTTGGAGGATAAAAAAAAGATTAAGTATTGAATTATTTGGAAGGCAGGTCTGGGACCTTGCATGTATGAAGATCAATCTGTAATTCATTGAATGTATATGGCCCAAACCGGGAAGGCCTTATAGCCTAGCATGTAATGAGTTTGATCAATTAATGAAAAGGATCTTTGGTGTTTCTTCTCTCACTATGTTGTTGTTGCTTACGCATTGTGTCTGCAAGTTGGTTTGGTAGTTTGGAGAGCCCTTGGCCCCATCTGACATCCCCTCCTTGCGTCAGGTGGTATCAGAGCATTGGTGAGATCTAAGTTCCTTCTTGTAAACCCTAACCCTAGTTGGTGATATTATTGTGGGGTAGCAGATTGCGATATGACCTACAATTGTAGAGAGATTCAAGATGGTTTGTGGGAGAGGAAATGTAGATCCAGGTCTAGCTGATATGCTTAGACAGATGGCTGCTAGATTGGAAGTTGTTGAAACAGCCCAGCGCAGAGGAAGACATCTTGAGGATGTTAGTGATGATGAATTGGAAGAGGTTCAAGGTGAAGTTGCACCTGCACCTGTGATGGATCAGAAAGAAGAAAGATTCATGCGAGCATTGACAAGTTTAAAATCCACACCTCAGTTTAATCCTCCTGAGTACAGTGGAAAATTGGATTATGATGAATTGATTGATTGGATAATTGAGATGGAAAAGTACTTTGAATATGAGAATGTATCAGAGGACAAGAAGGTGAAGATTGCAAGCACAAAGTTGAAAGGTCATGCATCCTTATGGTCGGAACATCTGCAATTGGATTGAAAGAATAAAGGTAAAGACAAAATCAAGGTATGGGATAAGATGGTAAACAAATTGAAAGGCAAGTTTCTACCTTGTGATTATCAGATTAACCCGATTAGGAGAATGCAAAGTTTGAAGCAGAAAGATAGATCAGTAAAAGACTACATTGAGGAATTCTATAGATTGGACATCAAATTTGGACATGTTGAAGATGAAGTGGGAAGAGTAGCAAGATATATGAATGGATTGAGAAGTTCTATACAAGATGAGATCAGTTTGGTTAAGATGGAAAGCATTGAGGAAGCATATCAATTTTCCTTAAAAGCTAAGGAGAAGTCGAACAGAAGATATGAGAAAAGACAAAGAGGCAGAGGTGGTAGATTCCCTAGAGGAAGAGGTAGATCTCATGGTGAAAAAAGTAGATATAAACCAAACAAGTTGAATTCAAACACATCTTAAGACAAGGGAAAGACTGAATGGAAAGATGGAAGTTCATACCGAGGAAGAGGTACTTACTCCCGAGGTGGTTATAGCAGAAGAGGGTTCCAAGTAACTTGTTACAATTGTGGTGAGGAAGGACATAAATCCTTTGAGTGCACACATGCAAGCAAGAAGATCAGTAGTAGCAGAAATACTTTGGTACAAGAGGAGTCGCCAAATGAAGCTGAGAAGGAATGAAATCTCATGATCCGAAGGATACTATGGAGTGAGAAGGATAAGCAAGATTCTGTCAGGAAAAGTTTATTCAAGACCAGATGTAGAGTTGTAGACAAAGTTTGGAAGGTGATTGTTGATAGTGGAAGCTCAGAGAATCTGGCATCTAAGGAAATGGTTACAAAGTTGCAGTTAGAGAGAATGAAGCATCCGAAGCCCTATCAGATCTCATGGATCAAGGATGAACACACATTAATGGTGAGTGAACAATGTTTTGTGAATCTGAAAATTGGAAAGTATTATGATAAGGTGTTGTGTGATATTATGCCTATGGATTGTTGTCATATTTTGTTGGGTAGACATTGGCAATATGATAGGCATGCTATATATGATGGAAGATTGAATAGATATTCTATTTGGGTTGATGGTAAGAAGCAAGTTTTTTTTACCTTTGGTTGAAGAAACTGTTGGTGAGATATGTACATCTGTGAAAGTTTGTTTGATGGAAGGTAGACAGTTTGTTAAGGACTTGAAAAGAAATGATATCTGTTATGCTTTGATTCCTAACAAACCAAGTAAAAATATAGAAAATGACATTCCTGCAGAAGTTGAGAAGTTACTCACTGAGTACAAAGAGATCATTTCAGATAATGTACCTGATGGTTTGCCACCAATGAGAGATATCAGTCACTGTATAGATATGATTCCTGGAGCTAGTTTACCGAACAAAGCACCTCATAGGTTAACACTGACCAAGAATGAAGAGCTTAACCGACAAGTTCATGAATTGTTGAACAAAGGTTTGATCCGAGAAAGTCTGAGTCCATGTGCAGTACCAGCTGTGTTGGCACCTAAGAAGAATGGAGAATGGAGAATGTGCACTGATTCAATAGCAATCAATAAGATCACAGTGAAGTATAGGTTTCCTATACTGAGAATGGATGACATAATGGATTGTTTGAGTGGAGCAAGATATTTTACCAAAATTGATTTGAAAAGTGGATATCATCATATCAGAATCAGAGAAGGTGATGAATGGAAGACTACTTTCAAGACAAAGGAAGGTTTGTATGAGTGGTTGGTTATGCCCTTTGGTTTAACTAATGCACCGAGTACATTTATGAGGTTAATGAATGATTTTTTGAAGAAATTCTTGAATAAGTGTGTGATTGTATACTTGGATGATATTCTGATATTCGGTAAGACTAGAGAAGAGCATTTGATGCATAGAAGGCAAGTGTTGCAGAGATTGAAAGAGGAAATGTTGCTGATAAATCTGAAGAAGTGTTCCTTCATGAAAGAAGAACTTGTGTATTTGGGTTTGTAATTTCAGCTGATGGTTTGAAGATAGATCCTGAGAAGGTTGAAGCTATACTTAGTTGGCCTACACCTGAGAATGTCACTAAGGTAAGATCGTTTCATGGATTGGCAAGTTTTTACAGGAAGTTTATCAAAAATTTCAATTCTATTTGTAATGCTATGACTGAGACAATGAGAGGAGAACAAAGAGAATTCAAATGGACACATGGAGTTGATAAGAGTTTTGAGACTTTGAAGTTGAAGGTTGCCGAATTACCTGTGTTAGCATTACCTGATTTCAATAAGGTATTTTGAGTTGAATGTGATGCAAGTGGAAGTGCAATTGGAGCTGTGTTGACTCAAGAAGGTAAACCCGTTGATTTCTTTAGTGAAAAGTTGAATTATGCTAAAAGAAAATATTATTTCTATGTTCAAGAGTTCTATGCTATTGTTCAAGCTATGAAGAAATGGAGACATTATTTCATGCCAAATGAATTTGTGTTGTATACTAATCATAAGGATTTACAATATTTGGGTAGTCAGAATAAGTTGAATCAAAGACATATGAAATGGGTAGAGTATTTGTAGAGTTTCACATTTGTGATTAAACATAAGAGTGGAGTTTCTAACAGAGTTGCTGATGCATTGAGTAGAAGAAGATCTTTGTTGACTGAAATGAGAATTGAAGTTCTTGGTTTTGATGACATGAAGAGTTTGTATGAAGATCCTGATTTTCTGAGCAGTGGAGAGTGTGCAGAGCACCTAATTCAAATCAATCAAGTAATTATGAAGACTATTTCATTCAGGAATATATTTTTTTCAAAGGTATCCAGTTGTGCATACCAAGAGGTTCAATGAGAACTAATTTGATAAAGGAGAAACATAGTAGTGTTTTGGCTGGACATTTTGGTATTGTTAAAACTTTGAGTTTGCTTAAGGAAAGGTATTTTTGGTCTTAGTTGTATAAGGATGTTCAGAAATTTGTAAAAAGTTGTGGAGTTTGTCAAGTTGCAAAATGAGTGAGTCAGAATACTGGTTTGTATACACCAATTACTATTCCTAAAAAACCTTGGAGTGATATCAGCATGGGTTTTGTTCTTGGCTTACCTAGGACAACAAGAGGTAATGATTCCATATTTGTTGTTGTGGATTGATTTTCTAAGATGACACATTTCATACCATGTACGAAAATATCATATTGGGTACATGTAGCATATCTTTTCTTTAAGGAGATTGTGAGATTGCATGGATTACCTAGGAGTATCATCTCTGACCGAGATAGTAAATTTGTAAGCTATTTTTGGAGAACACTCTAGAAGAAGTTGGATACTAAATTGAAATATATTTCTAAATTTCATCCACAGACTAATGGACAAACAGAAGTTGTAAACCAAAGTTTGGGTAACTTGTTGAGATGCCTTGTTGGAGACACACCGAGTAATTGGGATTTGATGTTGGCACAAGCAGAGTTTGCATACAACAGTTCAGTAAATAGAAGTAATGGAAAGAAACCTTTTGAGATTGTTCATGGCACACAACCAAGAGGTATATCAGACTTGAGAGATATTTTTGGAGAAGAGCAAAGAAGTGCTGAAGTAGAGGAATTTGTTGAGTTCATGAAGACATTGCATGAAAATGTAAAATAGAAACTGGAGAAAAATAATCAGAAATACAAGGGTAGTGCAGATAGATCAAGAAGACATAAAAAATTTGAATTTGGTGATGTTGTGATGGTTCATTTGAAGAAAGGAAGATTTCCTATTGGAACATATGGTAAATTGAAGATGAAGAAATTTGGTCCTTGCAGAATACTGATAAGATTTGACAGTGGAAATGCTTATGAAGTGGAATTACCTGATGACATGGATATATCACCAATATTTAATATTTTAGACTTATATGAGTATCATGAACCTAATGAAGAAGTAACAATACCAAGTGATTATCCCAAGAAACATATAGAGGAAGTTGAACAGATTTTGAAACAAAGAGTTAGCAGAAGTACAAGAGGAAATGAATACATGGAGTATCTGGTAAAATGGAAGAACATGCCAATTGAGGACTCATCTTGGATTTCTAAATCTAAGTTGGATTCATTTTAGGTTGGACCTGATATATGATTCGAGGAATCATTTCTTGTAACCCCAGGTGTCTGATGTAGGAGCATCTTTGGTCATTGGCAATCCTGCTCAACCAAAAATATGTTTGCTTTTATCATTTAGTTTGTTTGGAAACTGCCCGGGGAAGCATTTTATTGCTCGGGTTCTGTCGCTCGATTATGCTAGTTCCGATTTGGTCTTTGTTGCTCGGGTTTCTGTCGCTTGGGCATGCTTGTTCTGAGTTCATTTTTGTCACCCGGGTTTTTCTTCTGTTGCTCAGATATGCTTGGTCTAAGTCATGTTTATGTTGCTCGAGGTGTTCTTTTCCTGAGTCACTCTATTGCTCGGTCATCCTTTTCCCAAGTTGTTTATTTTGGAGTTGGATCTGGTGACCGACTTCTGCATTTAATTTATGTGGCTTAATTAATATGGGGTCTCTCTTTGGGATCTGTGTGGAACTAAACCTGGGTCTCACTTATGGATTTGAGCACCGATGTCTCTGGTGGAATCTTGTATATATTTATTTCTATGTTCTTAGTTTAGGGAGGAATTTTTGGAGGATAAAAAAAAAGATTAAGTATTGAATTATCTAGAAGGCAGGTCTGTGACCTCACATGTATGAAGATCAATCTGTAATTCATTGAATGTATATGGCCTAAACCGGGAAGGCCTTACAGCTCGACATGTAATGAGTTTGATCAATTAATGAAAAGGATCTATGTTGTTTCTTCTCTCATTATATTTTTGTTGCTTCCGCATTGTGTCTGCAAGTTGGTTTGGTAGTTGGGAGAGCCCTTGGCCCCATCTGTCATCCCCTCTTTGCATCACTGCCTTATAAGTTATCTAAAAAGAACCAAAAAATGGAAGAAAGTAGATGGTATAGAGTTGTCTTTAATGGTATATTGTGCAAATGAAAAAAGAAATGGATGCAACAAAACATCAAGTGGATGAGTAAATGGAATATCCAATTCAATATGTGCCCCACAAATAACAAAGAAATAAAGGTCTTCGTTATGGAGAAATTTTACAAGAGAAAATGGGAAAATGGGTTTCGAAGGAAGAAAGTATATTATATTAATGAGTTCAACCCCACATGTGATCAACCTCAAAAAGCGTATATAGGGGCCAACATCTCTAGGAGAGCTAAAATTCTTATTGCTCAGCTGAAAACCAACTCTCACCAACTCCATTGTGAGACTTGGCGTTGGAAGAGGCCAAAAGAAGCTTGGGAAGAGAGAGTTTGCATGTTTTGCAATTCTGGGAATGTCGAAACCGAACATCACTTTATTTTAGAATGTGATGCATACAAGGATAGCAGGGACAAATTTGTGGATATTATCTCTGATAGGTCTTGGCATAACCTATTCAGTGAGGAGCACATTGAGAAGTTGGGTGTGCTCATCATCAACTTAGACAAGAAAAGATCTGGGTTACCAAAGTTAGCTTAAGTTGTCAAGTTGTCCCATAGGCTATGTTTAGCCTCACGGACATTAAAATTTATCTATCTATCTATATATCTATCTAAGTATATTGTAAATCTTTTGGATCAGATTGTGTGCAATTTTTTGACATCAACATTTCGAATCACACTCCGTGATCCATCATCAGGATGCAAGAGATATGAAGGAGAAAAAAGATGATGATGGATCACGGATTGTGATCTGAAACGTTGATGTAAAAATTTGCACATAATTTGATTCCAGAAGCTTTACAATAATCAAGATCATCTTCATTTCCATGTTCACGGGGTTTAAAAAGAAAAAAAAAAGTTGTCATACATTTATGTTCCAAATCAAATAAATTTCTAAGTCAATTCTTTATATAGATTCATATGCTTGTGATGGCTTATGCAAAGAAAACCTTGTCAACTCTTTTATTGAGTACCATGGGGATGGCACACTTAGAGATTAATATGGATGCCTATTAAAAACTATTTTTACTTAGGCATGCATTTCACCTCCTTCAAAGAAGAATTTATGGCTTGTTATGCAGTTTCCTTTCACTGGTTGGAAATAACAATGGTAAAACTTGTGATTTTGGTGTTATCTGCCTGTGTGCTTACTACTACAATTGAGATCACAGGAGGGGATAGGGTGAGAATTTAACCAAGAACTCATAGGGAATTCAAAGAGGATGCCACTATGTGACATATTTTCTCAATGGGTGGGATTGCTCAATTTATTGAAATTAACAATGAGTTTGACGAAAACCTTTTGACTCACTTCACCATATCCTAGATAGACAAAAGAGTGAAAGTCAAAATAAATTTCCTTCGACATCCAAGGGGAAGTTATTCTAAAGGTGATGACCCTTCCTACCAAGGGGTAAAAATGGAGTAAGGGTAAAATTACAAACCTGTGTCACACTTTTATAAAGGAAAAGGTCCACAACATGCAAAACTGCTAAACTTTAACGATATAAAAGTGGCATTTGTGTTTAGAATTTGAAAATGATGTAAACTAATGAAACGTGTAAATTGGATGTAGTTTATGCCTATATTTTTTTTTTGAAAAAATTGAATAAGAATTGACCTAGTTTTTTAATTTTTGAAGTCCATTTTTTAATTCCTGAAAAATGCTGAAATCTAGGGTCTAGTTCCCATGAAAAAAATATATGCAAATAATCTTTTTTTCCTCTGATTTCAGAATATGTTTTAGACAACATGTATAGCTAGTGTAAAAAAATAGAAAGATTGGTTTTCGGTAAATATTTTGTCTATTATAACTCTTCAAAGTCAGAGTTACCCGAAATTAATAGTTTTCGTCTCTTGCCTAATTTTTCCTACCAAATCTACACCATATAGAAAACAAACTATATATTCTTGAAGAGGACTCTCTCCTCTAGTGTTAAATATAAGTTTTAAATTTTTTCGATATGATTTGCTATTTTTTTTCTTTTTTCGAAGGAGCGTGTTCTTAAATGTTAAAATACCTACTTACAGTATTTTCAAATTATAATATATTATATGTAATCAAACACTATAAAACTTATATGACCATAATCTTAACTTTGAGCTCTCCAAAAGGGTATTTTTAGATTTTAAAGAAAGTTATTTTTTTATGGAGAAAGCATCTATATAAGTAACAAGTTCAGTAATTTTGAAATTTTTGCCTATTTAGCTGCCACATAGGATGCTGCATAGGCAATTTCGGTCGGAATTGGTTTGGCCAAACCAGTTCTGACCGAAACCCCCTATATAAATGTGTACCAATTCTTCATTGATAGAACATAGTTGGCTTATATTTACTCATGAATTTTCAGCCAGAACTGGTTCGCCCGAACTTGTTTCGGCCGGAACATATTTGCCACATCGATGCCACATGGCGTCGCATTTGCGCCATCTATGTACAGCCGAAACTGTTCCGGCCGAAACTATTCTAGCCAAAATTATTTTGGCCAGAACTACGAAAAAGGTCCTCAAGTGCGACACAACTTCATACTTTTACGCGTAAATAAAGTCAATTTTTTGATAGTGGCATTTTTCTTTAGGGATAATGAAAAGCCTATGAAGTTGCATGGAGGATTTGACCATGCGGAACTATTGAGCCCATTAGACCAGGTTTGTCTTGTGATAATGAATTGTTTAACCCTAGAGGGTCATTTTAAGGTTGACTACTATTATCACTTACCCCTACTTAACCACGTTTTCCATCATTTGTGGATTTATTTATTATTTTTCTCTGAAATTCTCTCGAAAGTTTTGTAAAAGATTTTGTGGAGATAGATGGGAATTAGGATAAGAAGTTGGTGCAGGAGCACCTTCAAGGTCAACATGGTCAAAGTTGGGTTTTTGTCTCTTTTTTAGTTGTTTCATGTTAATAAAGACATTTTAGGCCATTATTGTTCATTTTGACCCATTTGTGAAAGTTTGAGGTCCATTGGTTTAATTTTGTAAAATTGTCAAAAGTTGTCAATGTTGTCTTGACAAATTTTCGCATTTACTTGGCAACTTTTTTTTAAAAAGTTGTTAGATGGCAGTTGGGGGTTGGTTGTGTTGTGGTTTTTTCTTGTTGGCCAAAACATATCATCTTTCACCAGTTCACAAACTGACTCAACCAGACAAAACCCAACATTAATAAGGCATAAAATACCTTCTACTCTTCGGGCTCCACAGACCCAAGCGGGTGTACCTTACTTCTCTGCTTATGCAAACTGATACAGACACCCAATAAGCAGATTCACTACTGGATTAAAACAGAACAAAAATGTCCTGCAACAGGATTCAGAACTGAGATGAATCTCTGATATGGGAAGCCTACCCACATGCTCAATATATCTTCCAAACTCATCAACAGAAAGGGAAAATTGATTGAAAAGATTTAGATTACAAGTCTAGTTAAACCAGTGCCTAAT
>MU223175.1:482935-494270 GCA_018584345.1 Thuja plicata | reverse complement strand
CAATGCAATTGGGAAAATCACTTTTTTGCAAATGGAAAGGGCTCACAAAACTGACCAGATGGATTCACCAAGACTCATCATCTCAGGTCATGAAAGTATTTCATGTTTGGAAAACAGGGGAGAAGTTAGATTGCAATTTAGAACACCTAGGCAAAAGATATAAGCTGTCCAAGTAGGCTTCTGACAAAAGTTCGCACTGTGTACCCTGTCCAAACAACATAAACTGCAAATGGAACCGCATTGGGAAACTCATCCAATGGATTCATCATGAGCTACAAATTAAAAAGGATGAAGTAAAACTTGTTTACAATGCAGGAAAATGATCATCACTTCACTCCCAATCATCGGACAAAAGATACAGCTCCACAAACAGGGTCTCCGAGAATAACTGAACAAGTGCACAAGTGCAAAACTAAGAAAACACTTCCGGAAGGGGATGAACAAATAGGGTCAAAACTTATCACAGGGACCTGAAACCGGAGACATAGGTAGTATGGAACATGTGGAACGAGACCCCATACTCAAATTTTCATGACACTCTTCAAAGTTTGGAATATTCAACCTCAAAGTAGCCCTTCCCAGTGAATTCTACACTTTGCAATTTCCTGATTTTGAGACCCTCTAGGAATGAAATGATGAAAACCCATTTCAACATGCAACTTAAGGCTCAATTTGAGTCAATGGGTCTTAAACAAGGTATCAAAATATTCTCCACTCACTTGAGGACCCGGAAGCACCCTTTTCACATGTGCACTTTGGACCAAAAGGAGCACTTTAGCAAGCGTTTTACATGGTACCTCAAAACTGTATTTTGAGTACCAACAAGTTGGATGATCAAAAATAATTGTATAATCATAAATAGGTCTAATTTGTACGACCCAAGGAATGGAGGATGAAATTCTAAAGTGGAAGCAATAAAAACTTATATGTTCTAGCATTCTCCTCATGTTTTATGTTTCTCTATTGCATTGCATGGATTTGTAAGGTATTGTACTAGTATGAGACTGATTTTAAGTTTTGGAGGAATGTCTCACCTTTAAAACTCACTTGATTTGGTAGATTTTTATTGTGTTTTGTGATTTTTATGATAAAATTAGTGACTACCACATTCAGATTTTCCTATAGCAGTCTTATTGCAATAATGGTATGGATTGTAAAGATAAAATAGAGACCTAAGACCTGTTAGAAATGTTAGATATGTGGATCTAGTTTCATTTTCTCAATGGGTGGGATTGCTCAATTTATTGAAAGTATCAATGAGTATGATTAAAACCTTTTGATTTATTTCACCATGTCCTAGGTAGACAAAAGAGTGAAAGTCAAAATAAATTTCCTTCGACATCCAAGGGGATGTTATTGTGAAGATGACTGGCCATCCTACCAGGGGGTAAAAATGGAGAAAACAAATTTGATTTTCTGATAGTGACTTTTTTCTTTAGGGATAATGAAAAGCCTGGGAAGTTGGATGGAGGATTTGACCATGCAGAACTATCAAGCCCATGGGACCAAGTTTGTCTTATGATAATGAATTTTTTAACCCTAGAGGGTCATTTTAAGATTGACTACTATTATTACTTACCCCTACTTGACCACTTCTTCCATCATGTCTTTATTTTTTTTCTTTTAAAATCTCTGGAAAGATTTGTAAAAGATGTTGTGGAGATAGACAAGACTTAGGATAAGAAGTTGGTGCAGGAGTACCCTAAGAGCACCTTCAAGGTCAACATGGTCAAAGTTAGGTTTTTGTCTCTTTTTGAATTTTTTCATGTTAATTAGGTCATTTTAGTCCATTATTGTTTATTTTGACCCATTTGTGAAAGTTTGAGGCCCATTGATTTAATTTTGTAAAAATTGTCAAAAGTTGTCAATGTTGTCTTGACAACTTTTTGCATTTTCTTGTCAAATTTTTAAAAAAGGTTGTTAAATGGAAGTTGATATTCGGTTAGATGATAAAAATTTATTGTATAATCATAAATAGGCCTAATTTGTATGGCCCCATGAATGGAGGATGAAATTTTGAAGTGGAGGCCATAAAAACATATATGTTCTTGCATTCTCCTCATGTTTTGTGTTTCTCTATTGCATTGTACAGATTTGTAAGGCATTGTACTAGTCTAAGAATCATTTTTATTGAGGGAGGAATGTATCAACTTTAAAATTCACTTGATTTGGTATATTTTTGTTGTGTTTTGTGAAAGTTGTGATAAAAATAGTGACTACCACTTTCAAATTTTTCTGTAAGAGTCTTGTTGCAGTAAATGGTACGGATTGTAAAGATAAAATAGAGACCTAAGACCTATTGTAAATTTTATATATGTGAATATAGTTTCATTTTCACTTGGTTTCATCCTTTTTCACCTAATACTTTAATAGATATTGTGGTTTTGGCAAAAAATATTCAAAATTGTCATAAACCATAGGTAGGGTAACCAGTGAATAAGAAAAATGTGTATCTTTTCCTTCCACTGGTGAAAAGGCCTCAAACTTGGTGGAATTTCTTGGAGTGGGATAGGTTTTTTTTCCATAATATTCAGGAGAAGGGGATATGGTTGACACGTGCCAAGATGAATCAAAGGTCTAATATCTTCATGTAATTAGACCAAGGAACCATGGAAGAGTAACAAAATGGGAAAAGTGAGTTGTGGAATGCAATATTGACAAGTGGGTCATGTTATTGTATGTGTGAGGACCTTATTAGAGTCAAGAAGTGATTGGGATACTTTTGGAGACCCTTTTTTGGTTAAGCCCTAGTGTACTAACTCCCAAATTAGCCCTTTTAGGCCTAATTGGCAGAAGGACAGTCAATTTTTGAGGCATTCCATAGAAAGTACCTTACCCTAATTTTGAGATATGTTGAATAAATTCCAAATGGGTATCTATAACTATACTTATATTTTTCATACCATGTCTTCCTTCGAAGTTATGGGGGGTTAAACCTTGTTTGGAGGGTTACTACGAAGATTGAAGGCTTGTATGAAAAACCCACCATTGGGTATTTGAAAGATTGAAGGGTTGGTTATTTGTGAGTGTTTTGTAGTTGTGTGCCCTTTATTTTCAACATTGTTAAGTAGATTGTTCAATTTGGTAGATAAGTTATAGGAGGAAGAAATGAAAAAAGATGCTACAAGAGGAACAAATGGCAGACAAGAAAGTAAGCAAGTTGGCAAAGGAAATATTATTCTGAACTACATGCAAATCTAAAGGTAAATTTTGTCAGGTTGTGATTTAAAATATTTGCATGGATAATATTGTTTTGAATATATGGTAGATAAATTGGGTTTGGAAAGAATACAAAACCCTGTGCCTTATTCAGTGACTTGGCTTCAAAAAGGTACCCAAGTAACTGTAAGTGAGCAATGCAAAGTTGAATTTCACATAGGCCCTTATAAGGATGAAATAGTTTGTGATATTATGCATTTGGATGTATGTCACCTTGTGTTTGGATGGTTATGACATTATAGTAGGACAAAAAAGTATAACAAGAAACATAACACATATGAGTTGGAAAAGGATGGGGAGAAATATGCATTAACAACCTTGAAGGATGATAACATAGGAATTGAAAGCTTGTTTTTAAGTGAGAAGAAGGTCCTGCGACATTATGAAGAAAAGAAAAATGAGGCAATGGATGAAGTAACAAATTTTGAAATACCATTTTGTTTGAAAAATAGGTTGAAAAAGAAGTGGAAGAAATTTCTTTTGAATTTTCTCAAACTAATGAAAGTAATAGTGACATTGATGTTGAAGTGGGTGATGTTCAGGAAGAGGAAGTGATAGCACATGAAGCTATAGAGGAGTCAAGGATAGTCCAAGGAGAGAAGATAATTATGGAGGGTAAGGAGATAGCATGGTTCTCAAGAGAAGAATCGAGAGTTGAGAATGTTGGTGTCAAGGAGAACAAAATAATGGATGAGAAATTCAAAAATGAAAATGAATGGCTGAGTAAGGTTGAGAGGAAGCCAAATATTTTAGGGAATAATGAAGAGAAATTCATGTATGAAAAACAACTTGAGGTGGATGAAAAAGTGAATTATGTGAAGGCATAATAATTTGTCATTAGTATACACAAGGAAAAACATGATCTGCACCATCGGTTATCACTACACCGACAGATGGGGAACAACACTACCCGACGCTCAGGTTACCCAAAAAACACTATTCAGTGTTATCCAATGACAAAAAGGTAAAGGAAACTCAACGAGTAACAAAAGTGCAACCCGATGGAACAACACAGAGAGGAACCCGACAGATGAAGGGAACCCAATGAACAGTTCAACAAAGGAATGCTGACAGACTTTCAGTTCAACCCGACGACCAAGAACTGACAGTTAGTTACATCCCACAAAAGGTGGATCTGACTTTCCACGTCAGATAAATCACTAAAGTTGTATTTATAGCTTCTTAATTTACTTTAAATCCATTATGTGCGGAGGAAGCGATGTATTTATTATTGTTTTAATTAGTTTTGTTGATTTAAAACATGCAAACTAAAGATCAAGGTCAAGTTGTAAACCTTGGATCTAAGAGTTAACATTGTAATCCATGATTCCAAGATAGGTCAAATACTTGTATAAATAGTTGCTCAATCTATTGAGAATAGTTGTTGTTCAATGATGATAGTAGCCACAGATAGCATCTAGAGACCAGACAAGAGAATTCATGCAGAAGGATAGAAATAGAATCAAATCAGTTTAAAGAACAAGAACACAGGCTACCGATGAGCAGAGAAAGGGTATTCATCAATCACTTAAGGTGATATTGCTATTCTAAGAGCTTTAATAGATCTGTAATCAGCAATTGTAGATTGCATATAGTCAGGTCAACATTTGTACTCATTCTAACAAGTGTAGTACACATATGAAATCCTTTCAAGAAAGGTGGACTTAACAGTCTTATTGTAAATCTCATAACTGAGTGCACACTTAAATCAATATTGCAAAATCTCTTAATAGATTAGATCTTAACAGGTCTCCACCTTAATACTCCTAACAGGGTAGATCATCAAAAGTGATCAAACTGTAAGCCTTAACCATCTCCCTTCCATTATGCAGATAGTGAAGTTTTGTGGGTGTCATCCCCACCGCAGTTTTTGCTTCCTAATAGGAGTTTTCTGTGATACCATATCTTGTGTTATGTGTTTATCATTTTCATGAATGTTTCTATGAATGTTGCAAACTACTAAAGATTATGAATGAACAATACATGCATAAGGAAGAACAATAGTAATGGTCGGTAATGGAGTAATGAATGATTACTAATGATGAATTTTGAAAGGTGTTAAAATTTTTAGAGGTACTGATTTGCCCCTCCCATCTCAGTACTACTTCCCATTAATTCCAACAATTGGTATCAGAGCCAAGTCTCTTCTTGGAAAGCTATAAAGGCTTAAGAGCAAAGATCATACAATGGAGAAGTACAAACTTGATAAGAATATTGAGAACAAAAATCTTGAGATATAGATGTTCTATGAACATTATAAAGAAGCTAGAATAAAGATGAGAGAGTTACTAAATGAGAGGAAAGGTATGGCTACCCAGAACAATGAAAAAGATTATCAAGAAGAAGAGATTCCAGATTTCTTTGAATCTTTAGGATCAAATGCAAGTAATACATCAGATACATCAGAAGAGAACATCACAAATCTAAAGGAGATCAATCAACATCTGATAGAGCAAATAAAGATGTTGCAAATCGGTCAAGAGAGCTAGATGGTAAGAATGATTGATGTGATGAGTTTTGCTAGACAAGCTGAAACAGAAAGAACACTTGCTATTGATGACAGAAGGAAGATCATAGAAAAGATACAAGAGAAGGAGTTGGAAATTCAAAGACATGTTGAGCATCACCATGAGATCACAAATCAGATTATTCTAATGAGTCAAGAAGCAAACAAAATGAATATAAAACTCATTGAAAGAGTGCAGGCTATTGGTGAACTAAGAGAAGAAAATGAAAAACTAAAGCATGAGCTTAGAATTCAGCAACAACATAATGAATTTATTAGAAAGGATGAAGAAAGCAATAAGAGAATGGATGATTTTATTGAAGGACAACGAAGAGTCAACAACAACAACGGTTTAGGCTTTACTAAAAATGGAGAATCATCAAATCAGGCCAATCCAAAGAATGTCTATGAAAATCCAAGACCAAGAAAGATGACATGCAAGCACTGTGGAAAGAAAGGGCACACATCAAATATATGCCGAGGTAAAATGAGAGGTATTCCTAAATCTACATCTACATTCATAGGATTCTGTTATAAGTGTAACAAGAAAGGACATAAGGCTTATGAATGCAAGACTAAGATAGAACAACCAAAGAAGGAAACCTACATGGACAAATACTATCCTACCTGCAAGATGAATGGGCACACATCTGAAGAATGCTGGAAAAAGAAAAGGCAAGCATAGAAGCCTAAAGGACAAGAAAATCCTTATAAACCAAAGAGAATCGGTAATCAATATGTATGGGATTGCAATACTTAGACAAACTATACAACATGTGGTATATATGGTCACATTGCTTCAAATTGCATGAGATCATGGACCAAAAGGTCTAGAGGCTGGTCAAACCCCGGAATGACATGCTTACACTGTCATAAAGTTAGTCACCTCAAGAAAGATTGCAAAGATCAATTGACAGAGACAAGCACATATCCCAATGGAAACACCATTGAAGACATCTGAAGGGCTAGAGACAAAATGTGGATAAAAGCTTCAAGCAATGATGAAGCTGGGCCAAGCAATACAAATGGTGACACCCCATCCAATGGATCCGGTGACATCACCACCCCCACTTAAGCTGAACAAGTAAGTATGGAACTGCACTATACCAAGTCATATTTTGCATCAGTTCCATTATACAAATTGATAGATGGTCAAAATTTGCATAATAAAGATGCATATTATGTTACGTGTTCCAATTCTAAGAAAACAACCCTGTCGGTATACACATACCAAAAATCATCGGTGAACATAATGGATGAGTTTTCTACACTTACCAAAAATTGTCAGTCAACACAAAAAAATGGCTAAGTTACCAATGTAACCCGACACCCATCAGTAAGAAGGCAAAGTCACAGAGTTGTCATGACAGAATACTGATATCCGTTGGTAAAATAAAAAATGGTCAATAGCTGTCCTAAGCATCATGTCAACACCGACGATGATTTTGAAATTCTTCTTGATGAAATCCATCTTTATGTCCCAATGAGTCATTGAGAATTTATGACAAATACTTAGGGAAAAAATTCTATAAATAGACGACGAGACAACTTCATTTTGCACCCGCGATTTGAAGAGAAAGCAGAGCGAAAAATAGAGTGATTGAAGAGAAGAAAGCAGAAGTGTCCTCAACTCGATTCAACACACAACAACTAGTTCATTAACCATTACCACGGATTGAAGTAAGTACTGAGGGCACAAAAAGCACTTTGTCATTATTTTCAAGAAAGCCCTAATTTCAAGAAAGCCCTAAAACTTGAAAAACAATGACAACCACCTCAAGAACCTCTAAGATCAAGAATGATAAATGGAATGTGGTTAAGTTGATTAAGAATAGAACTTGTATAGAGCTCAAATACAAGATATGCCCAGAGATCACATCAAAACATGATAAAACTGGAGTGTTCTCAATAATTCCACCTAGGGTTTTGCTCATAGAAGACGTTAGGTCTTATATTCACTACGAAATCCCTGAGTTAGGAGATCTTGAGATGGATGAAGCTTATAAGAAGCTCTATGATGCCAAAGGCAACCCGAAGGAAGAACACAAACACTTGGAAGTCAAAGGGTTAACTAATACCCTACATTTCCCAAGGGAATTCAAGACTGACTGGATTAGGTTGGTACTTAGCAGATTGCACGACTAGAAGTTATAGTTGGATCAACCCAAACAAATCACCAAGGATGTCCTTCACCCTATCACTAGTTATCTAATAACTGACAAGCCTAGGGTAGAAAAGAATCCCTTTAGGAAAGAAGTTGAAAAAATCACAAAAGTTGAATGGGACAACAAAGTTCTAAAAGTAAATACCATCACCAACGAAGAACTGAAATTTGGTGCATGTGTAATTGGGTATAAGATTTTTCAAGCGAGCAGATTGAACAACATATCTGCAACATCATTAAGCACAGCTTACAAGATGGTGACCAAAGAAATTTAGATGGATCTGTGTGAGATCCTGTTAAAACAACTTGATGAGAACATGATCACAATCAGGTCTACAAAGACCAACACATGTAAGTTCGGCTCACTTATCATGTGTATCTTTTTCTATCTTCAAGAGTACTTTCCTTCAGTAGGAAAAGTAATATGGGACACTTCCAAACCAGTAACATAATAGATTAGTGAACTAATTAAGTCACTAGGGGACAATTTTGATTCTGTTATGTCTGCATACTTCCTTGAGTTCAAGGAAAAGATGATGGAGAGGTCTAGGATTCCTGAACAACTTGTGGAAAAAATAAGGATAAAATATGTTTTATGGTGGATAGTGATTTCACTCATATCAAACCGGTTGTACCAAGAACAGCTTGGTTAGCACCATTGGATTATGAAATAAATATTGATCAAGCTACAAGTGTAATTGATGCATTAATAAATGAGCTTGTTGACAGCAAGAAACCAAGGGTTTGGAACCTATGAAGAGGCCAGATCTAAGATAAAAAGAGGCCTAGAGATAAAGAAGACTATAAAAAAAAAGGATAAAATGGTTAAGAATCTCAAGAAGATTCTATCGGTTATAGAGGAAGAATAGGAACAACCAGAGGAAACTGATGAATAGGGCACCATCGGTGAGGGAAAAGAAGAACAGAAATTAGATTCTGAGGAAACTGAATCTGATACACCTCCACCTCCACCTCCACCTCCACCTCCACCTCCACCTCCTGCAAAGAAGCAGAGGACAAGGAGTCAAACTACTAAAACTGATACCACACCTCTTAAGAAAGGTCAAGGAGCTACATGAGGAAGTAGCCAGCTAAGAGAACAAGACAACAAACTATGAAAATGACACCTCCAAAGAAGAGGAAAAGGTTGGTTAGGTCAAAGGCTGACATAGAAGACACTAAAGATGATGAGCCAAATGTAGTAAAGAAGAATTATAGGAATCAAACTGTTGATGAAGATGTTGAATCTATTGCTACATCCAACACCATGTCTGATAAGAAAATCAGACAATGGGATACACTAAACCTAGAGGACCAAAATAAGATACAAGAGGAAATTATAAAGTCAACGATAAAGTACAAATATGCACCAGCTGAATTTGTCAATAAACTACCTAAAGAGCTGGGTAACAGGATATACCAACAATGGTCATACGCTCTGCAAACAGAGAGAGAAGCAAGGGAGAGGATACTAGTAACACTAATGCCTCCTGAATATAAGATTGAAGAAATCAAAGAGATCTTGAAGAAGCACTCAAGCAAGTTTCTAGCCAAGATAAGGGCATACAAAGTACTAGAAAACAAATTCATTCAACTAGATACTATGACTGAAACTAAATGGAGACGACTCCTAGATCTGCCAATAGAGTCAAAAATTCATGAGGAACAATTAATTCTCACCAAAACACCTCATACAGAGGAGGAAATAGAGGATGCAAGTCCTCAACACATTGTTGTAGACAATACAGAAGACATGGAGCCAATAGATTTGGACAAAGTAATGGATAGTCTTGACATTCAAGACATCACAAACTATGACTCTGATAAAGATCCATAGAAGAAAGATGAAGTAATATTTATTACACTTAAGGATCAAGGACAATAACAAGTATTTCAGACATCAGATAGTACAATAATTAATGTTGTTGATGAGACAGTGCAGGACACTTCAATCATGGACTTCAAAGAACTAGACCCTACATAACAAGTGCAAAAAGATGAGGATGTCAATGCACAAAAAGATCAAATCGATGAGTAGGACACCACTCTGGATACAACCCAAGCTACCACTCAAAGAAATATTCCTGTATTAATGAAGGCAATAAATATCTTAGATGGTAATGAAGGATCTACTATAGAGGACACAAGCACACCCGAGGACAAGGGTGATGGAGAAGAAAAAGACACCACAGATAATACAAAGGAAACAACTACAGGGAAGGTTGCAACCGATGATCAGACAGATAAGTCTGCTGATCAAAATAAAGAGGAAACACAAAAGGAAGAAGGGGACACACAGACAGAAAAAGGTGAAGAAGAAAAGCAAGATGAGAAGGAGAAGCACTCAGAAGAAAAATCTGTAGAGACACCCAAGGTTGATGGGGAGACGTCTTCACAAAATTGACAGGTACCACCTGAGCAGAAAACACAAGAATCATCTTCCACAAAGCCTTCACCAAGAACTTCAGAGAGAACAAATGAACTAGCTATGGTATTTCATACATCTACATCCCCACAAATATCAAAGAAGAATAAGGGAAAGCATAAGAATCCAGTAACTCTAGATGAAATCATTGAGATTCTAGTTTGTGATCCAAGGACATTGGATCCAATAGAGTTGACAAAATATGCAAGACTCTGTGAGAGAAAATCAATACAAGACAAACTAAAGAGAACTGCAAAGGAGGCAAAGGTACTAGAAGTAGCAAGAGGAATACTTCAACAAATTGTACCAGATGTAGATATTGATCAAAAATCTCCAATGCTTGATCAACTAGTAATACTCACAGATGCAATAACATCTCAAAATATTGATGTTGAGAAGGTTATGTAAGAGAGACTTGAACAAAAGTATAAATTCAAGCTAGCCGAGAAGATAAGCCAAGAAGTGGCACTGAAAAAGGTAAAGCTATCTGAATTGGTAAGTACAATTGATCCAATCATCTCAGAATCTATTACCTTAATATAGAAATTGTGCACTCTAGATCAACTCACTCAGGAGTATACCGACCAAATAGCACAAATTGATGCTAATCTTAAGTCTAGTGCACAAAGTCTCACCAATAATGAAGAAGCGATTAAATTGCATGATGATAAAATCAAACAGGCTCAGAAACTGAGACAGGACATACAGATTACAGAGATGAAGTACAAAGATGAGGTAAATGAGCTCCAAGCTCAGCTCTTACCAAAACTTTCACTCCTGCAACAACATGTGATAGAGGAAAATAGATTAATTGCCACCACTGAAATGTCTATCCTAGACAACATTTATGATATGAATGCAAGGCTATAACAACAACACATGGCACTAGAACACCTGAAAGAAAAATGGGAGAAAATGCTCAAAGATATCAAGACAACCCATTCCCATATACTTGACACATTGTAAGTTGCACATTTTTGTCACAATTTTGGCATATTATAAGTTGTACATTTTTGTCATA
>MU223175.1:446004-471620 GCA_018584345.1 Thuja plicata | reverse complement strand
GACTTGTCTGCAAACTTGACTAGCTTCTCAACTAACACAAATACAGAAACAAACATAATGTACAAGGTGGATGCTTCTTGACTATCACAATCCATTGAGCAGATTATCAGAGTCAAGAAGCACCCATGTTATCTAACAGAAAAAAAACAGCACTTTACAGAAATCTACTCAGAACAACAAAACACGTAAAGTATAGACAGACTTCTCTTTATTGATAATATAGAAGATTATAACTCTCTGCTAGTCTATTCTCTGCAACTAACTAACTCACTGAACCCCTTTTCACAGATTCTTCTTCTCTGTTTATCTTTGGCTTCTCCTCGATTCTGTAACCCTGGTGGTTACCTGTCGATCTCAGTTCTCCAACTGTTCTCTGTTCTCCATTCTCGTCTGCAACCTGTCATCACCTTCTCTGCATGGTCAACACTATGGATGCTCTTTTCATCCGTGTCATTCTCTTTTTCTGTCTGGCGGTTAAGACCTTTTCAACGCTTTCTCCTATTGACATGTCAGCACGTTGACCATTTGACTGTTCTGTTTTCCATCGCGTAGTCGCGAGATGAAATAACCTTTTACATTTTGCTCTGCGACTGAGCGATGACCTGCTCGTCGCGCTCTCGCTATGCATTTACCCAAGCTGTGTTTTACGTTGCGACTGAGCGATGAGCTCAAGTCGCATACCCGCGATGCATTTTCATTAACTGCTCCTTGCTCTATGAGTGTGTGATGCTTGTTAGTCGCGCACTCACTGCACGTTCATCCGAGCTGCTACTTCCCTCGCGACCTTGCGCTGCACAGTAGTCGCACTATCGCACTGTCTGGAGATGAGCTGACTTTCCTTCTGCGACCGAGCGATGATCACTCATCGCACACTTGCACTGCTTCAAGACACGTTGATGATGTCTTTGCGATTGAGCGATAACCGTGGTCACACATTCGCGCTACTTCAACTCGAGCTGCCTCTTGCTTTGCGACCGAGCGATGAGCTCTTGTCGCGTACTCGCTAGGTGTTTCCCCGAGCTGACCTTTGCCTTGCGACTAAGTGATACAATGCTCGTCGTGCACTCGTCATGCTTTTCACTTAACCGTCAAGTCATCTGCGACCTTGCGATGCACAAGGTGTCACTCACTCGCACACCAGGACTGAACTGTTTGCCTTCGCGACTGAGCGATTGATTTCACCGTCGCGTTGTTGCACTGTGTTTTCTCTGACTGCGAATTGACTCACGACTGGGTGATGAGCTCCTCGTCGCATTATCACACACTGTCTTTTCTGCTAGCCGTCTTTGACTGAGCGACTAGTTCCTCATCGTGCACTCGCTCACTAATCGACTTAACTCATGACTAGCTCGCGAGTGTGCGATGCATGACTTTTCTGCTCTGTACTGGCTCCGTGACTAAGCGACTAGGCAAAACATGACTTGCTCGTTGAAAGACTTGTATCAAAACTTGTTCAAAATTGCTGGGGCTAGGGTTTTGAGCTAAACCTAGGGTGCTCTGCACCAATTTCCTTCTTGCAGATTGATGGCCTTCATCAATACTAGCATGTTATTATGTGTGCTCACTTGTGCTGTATCTAGAAGTGTGTCCTTCTCATCGGTTTGATCCTATTGAGTAGAGACATATTCATATTTTTCTATTTGATCTACAGGGTCTAGACCTGTGATGTCAATAATTGAAGTGTATGGCCATATTTCATCAGCAACATCCATGTCCTTATTCCTTTCTGTTTCCAGTTCTTGTTTCTTATTTTGATCCTTAAGAGATATAAAAATTACATCATCTTCTTTCTGTGGATCTTTATCTAAATCATAATGAGTGATGTCTTGAATGTCAGTATCATCCATGACTTGGTCTAAGTCAATGGGCTCATTATTATCTACATTATCTAAATCAATGTTCTTAGGACTTGCTTTATCTTTCTCCTCCTCTACATGAGGTGTGTCGGTGAGAAGTAATTGATTCTCACAACTTGTTGACTCTACAGGTAGATCTAGGATTTGTCTCCATTTGGCCTCGGTCATGCTGTCCATCTCTATAAACTTATCTTCTAGCACTTTGTAAGCTCTTATCTTTGCTACAAATTTACTTGAGTGCTTTTTCATTATATCTTTTATCTCTTCCATCTTTGATTCGGGAGGCATGAGTGCGACAAGTACCCTCTCCCTTGCTTCCTTTTTTGTGTGTAAAGCATATGACCATTGTTATGAAATTCTGTCACCCAGTTCTTTGGGTATTTGGCCTATAAATTCTACTGGTACATATTTGAACTTGACCATTTCCCTAATTATTGCATCTTGTATTTTATGTTGGTCCTCTGGCTCAATTTTTTCCCACTGTCTGATTTTCCTATTAGTCATTGTACCAATTGTTGCAATTGAATTTGCAAGTTCATCCATTGTTCTAGGGCTGAGATTTTCTTTTCTACATCAGGCTCATCCTCTTTTGAATCTTCTATGTCAGCTTTGGTCCTGACTAGTCTTTTCCTCCTTTTTTAGGTGTTTTTTTAATAGTTTTTTTCTCTGTTTGTTGCTTCCTCTTATAGGTCCTCACTTGACCTTTTTTGAGAGGTGTAGTAGCTTTTACAGTTTGACTTCTTGTTCTTTGAGCCTTTATGGTTCTTGGTTTCTTGGTAGGAGGTGGAGGTGTATCAGAATTAGTGGCCTCAGAATCTGATTCTTTCTTATCTTCCTCTGCACCAATGGTACTCTATTCCTCAGTTTCCTCTGTTCGTTCTTTTTCTTCCTCATTGACCGACATAATATTTTTGAGATTCTTTACCATTTTGTTCTTCTTTTTGACAGTATTCTTGATGACTATGCCTATTTTAATCTTAGACTTATCCTCTTCATAAGTTCCAAATCTTGGTTGTTTGCTGTCAAGTGGCTCATTTATCAATGCATCAATTGCATTGGTTGATTGATCTATGTTAATCTCATAGTCAAGAGGTGCTAACTAGGCTGTCCTTGGTACAAATGGTTTAATGTGAGTAAAATATGTATCCACCATGAAACATATTCCATCCCTACGTTGTTCAATCAATTGTTCAGGGATTCTCACTCTTTCCATCATCTTTTCCTTGAAGTCAAGGAAGTATTCAGTCATCACTGAATCAAAATTATCACCCAGTGACTTGATAAGTTCACTAATATACAATGTGACTGGTTTTCTAGTCTCCCATTTCACTTTTCCAACAGAAGGAAAGTATTCTTGAAAATAAAAGAATATACACATGATGAGTGAACCGAACTTACATGTGTTAGTCTTTGCAGACCTTATTGTTGTCATATTCTCATGAAGTTGCTTCCACAAGATCTCACATAGATCCATCTATATTCCCTTCATGACAGTCTTGTAGGTTGTACTTACTGTTGTTGATGCTATGTTGTTTATCCTACTTGCTTGGAAGATTTTGTAGCCTATTACACATGCACCAAACCTCAGTTCCTCGTCGGTGATGGTGTTCACCTTGAGTCCTCTGTTATCCCACACAACATTTGTGAGTCTTTCAACTTCTAGCCAAGATGAATGCTTGTGTGTCTTAGGCTTTTCGGTTATGGGGTAACCTGTTACAACATGTAACACATCCTTTGTGATCTTCTTAGGTTCATCCAACCATAATTTCTGGTCGTTCATTCTACTCAAAACTAACCTAATCCAGTCAGTTTTAAAAACCCTTGAGAAATATAGGGCATTAGTTATCCCTTTTACTTGTAGATGCTTGTGTTCTTCTTTTAGGTTTCCTTGTTCATCACACAGCTTCTTGTAAGCTTGATCTATCTCCAGATCACCTATCTCAGTGATCTTGTAGTGAATGTAGGACCTAACGTCTTCTATCAGCAAAACCCGAGGTGGAATTTTTGAAAATGCGCCAGATTCATCAGGTTGCAATGCAATCTTTGGGAATATCTTGTACTTAACTTCAAGACAAGTGCTATTCTTTATCAGCTTAACGAAATTCTTCTTATCATTCTTCAATTTCACTGTTCTTGAAGTTGTTGCCATCGTATTTCAAATTTAGGGATCTCTTGAAAAAAATAACAGAGTTCTTCGGTGCGCTTGGTACTTACTTCAATCTATGTGGTTGGTGAGTTATCTATTTGGAGTGCATTGGATCAAGTCGAGGTCGCTCTGCTAAATGCTCTCTTATCGCTCTATTTTTGCTCTTCTCTTTCTTCTCAAATTGCGTGTGCAAAATAAAGTGCTCGCGTCGAGTATTTATAGACTTTTGCCCTAAGTCTGTCATAAATTCTCAACAACTCGTCGGGTCATGAAGACTGAGTTCATCGGGAAGACTTTCAAATAACATTCTCGGTGTTGACAGGATGCTCGGGATGGCTATTAAGATTGTTTCTTTTACTGACGGATATCGGTGTTGCTTCAAGACAACTTTATAACTTTGCTTCCTTGCCGATGGGTGTCAGGTTACATTAGCAACTTAGCCATTTTATGTGTTGATCGACAATTCTCGATAAGTGTAAAAAACTCATCCTTTATATTCACCGATGATTTTTGGTATGTGTTTACCGACGGGGTTGATTTCTCAGAATTGTAACAAGTAATATCATATGCATCTTTATTCATGCAATTTTGACCATGTATCAATTTGTATAATGGAACTGATGCAAAATATGACTTGGTGTAGTGCATTTTCATACTTGTTCATCTTTAGGCAGGGGTGGTGATGTCACCAGATCCACAGGATGAGGTGTCACCTACTGCATTGCTTGGTCCAGCTTCTCCAGTGGTTGAAGCTTTCCTCCACATTTGCTTTCTCATTTTATTTATGTCTTCAATGGTGTTAACATTTGAAAAAGTGGTGGTTTCTGTTATTCGGTCTCTGAAGTTATTCTTTAGATGTCCAACCTTATGACAGTGCAAACATGCCATTCCCAATTGTGTAGTTTATCCATTTATTGTAGTCCCAAACATATGAATTACCAACTCTCCTCGGTTTATTTGCATTTTCTTCATTTTTGGGTTTCCATGCTTCGTTTTTCTTCTTCTTGCATTCTAGAGATGTGTGCCCATGCATTTTTCAGGTGGGAAAATACTTGTCCATATAGGTTTCCTTCTTTGGTTCTTTCACCTTTGATTTACATTCATGTGCTTTATGTTGATTCTAGCTTCTTTATACTGTTCATAGAACATCTGAATTTCAAGCTTTTTATTCTCAATATTTTTATCAAGTTTGTACTTCTCCATCGTATGATCTTTTCTCTTAAGCCTTTAAGATTTCCAAGAAGAGACTTAGCTTTGATACCGATTGTTGAGATTAATGGGAAGTAGTACTAAGAGGGGAGGGGTGAATCAGTACCTATAAAACTTTTAACACTTTTCACCTTTCATCATTAGTAAACAATTTTTACTGTATTACCGACCATATCTGATATTCTTTCTTATGCATGTAATATTAATTCATAAACTTAATTGTATGCAACATTCATAGAAACATTCATGAAATTAATAGACAAATAACACAAGATATTATATTGTAGAAAACTCCTATTAGGAAGTAAAAACTGCAGTGGGGATGGCACTCACAAAACTTCACTATCTGCAGAATGGAAGGGAGTCGGTAAAGGCTTACAATTGATCAATTTTGATGATCTACCCTGTTAGGAGTATTAATGTGGAGACCTATTAGGATCTACTATGTTAAGAGCTTTTAGCAACACTAATGAAGTGTGCACTTGATTAAGAGATTTACAATAGGACTGTTAAGTCCACTTTCCTTGAAAGGATTTCTTAAGTGTACCCCACTTGTTAGAATGTGTACAATATGTTTGACCTGACTGTATGCAATCTATAATTGAAGATTATAGATCCTTTAAAGCTCACAGAATATGAATATCACCTATAGTGATTGATTAATACCTTTTCCTGCTCATCGGTAGCCTGTGTTCTTTTCTTGACAACTGATTTGATCTTTGTCTGTGCTGTTGCATGAATTCTCTTGTCTGATCCTTAGATGCTCTCCATGGCTACAATCATCATCGAACAACATGTTCACAATTGATTGAGAATCTATTTATACAAGTATTTGACTTATTATAGAATCACACATTACAATGTTAACTCTAGATCCAAGGTATACAACTTGACCTTGATCCTTTAGTTTGCATGTTTTAAAATAGTTAAACTTATAAAAACAATAATAATTACATTGCTTTCTCTGCACATAATGGATTTAAAAAAAATCAAGAAGCTAAATATAAAACTTCAGTGATTTATCTGACGTGGAAAGTCAGATCCATTTTTTGCGGGATGTAATTCACTGTCAGTTCTTGATCGTCGGTGTGAACTGAAAGCCTATCGGTGTTCCTTCATTGAACTGATTGTCGGGTTTCTCTCTTTGACTGTTTCATTGGGTTGTACTGTTGGCTACTCCCCGAGTTCCTTTGTCCTTTTTGTCATCGGGTAACACTGAATAGTGTTTGTCAGGATACTTTGTACTTGGCAGTATCGGTAACCTTGGCGTCGAGTAGTGCAGTGCCTTGCCTGTCGGTGTAGTATAAACTGATGGTGTTTATCATGTTTTTCCTTGTATATACTAATGGAAAAATATAATGTCTTCATCCTCCCCCTTTAATCAATTCAAAAAACTAAGTCAAAAGAATTTTTCTTCTAGACTTATAATATGTATCCCTTGAAACAAAAGTATTAACAATTAATTACAATTTATAAAGTTATTGTAATTAACTATTACTTTACAATGTAATATACAAAAACTGGGATGCATTAAAAATATCAATAATATTAATTAATATTAATATATTTTTTGATATTAGCATTAACATTAATGAATATTATTTATATTTTATATTACAAGTTACACCAAATGCATTGTGGATGAAAAAGACAAACCTGACACGGGCTTCCATGTTTTGGATTCCAAATTCTACGATATTTGGTTTGGGGTTTGAGAAAAAATCATTTAGGGCTAAGCCTGTAACCCTTCACTTGCCTTTTTTCACTTTGACTTGCACCTTCGAGAGCCTTCTAAAATGAAAAAAAGGCTTCAAAAACCCTTGCTTCATGCCATGATTATGGAGATGAACTTTTAGAAATTTCGCTTAAACTGGGGAATCCAGTCTTGGCTTCCAAGAAAAATGGAGTTTGTTGTGGTTGGATGGAGTTTTTAAGGGTATGAACCTGCTATCCATGTACCTTTCACTGCATATTTCCGCCCTCTGGGATGAAGGCTTTGTGTAAAAGTCAACCTGGTTTGCAGGTACATTGCAAGCTTAGACTTTCCTTATTCTGAAACTGTAGATGGCTTGCTTCTTTTCTCCGTGTAACTGTTTTCACCAGAGATGCTCTTTTGATTTCAAATATAGCTTGATGGCTTTATCACTTCCACAACCACAACCCTTTTGGGTCATGTAGATTTTTTTTTCATGTGGGATGAAACCTTAATATCTCTATGTAACTATTTTATTCCCTTAATGGTCACGTATTATTTCTGTGACAATACATTGGTTTATCTGAACAGTAAAAATCCTTTGAACAACACATGAATTTTCTAAAAAATATTGATATCCCAACTGCCTGTACATTCATATTGGTTGACAACTTAATTGTAGCACATACTTTTCATGGCATTGACACTGTCTTTAAGTTGTTCCTTTATGTTTAAACAATTTTGTCTTCAAAGGTACCACCTGTCCACTGTTTTACCCTTCATAGCAACATTTGAATTTTCACCACTTTAAATTTTTGGGTAGCCGTGAACATGCCTGAAGGCTTCATTTATATTTTATCTTGACTGTGTTTTCTATGGCACATTCACTACATTTAATATTTTTCCCTTAAAACATATTATTATGAAGATAAATCACTGCATTAAAAAATGCTCTTTACTACTGCAATGACACTAACCATGCTCTGTTCAAGTTGATGTGTGATATCTCTATTTTAGGATAAAAATCACCATGCTTTTTTTTGTTAGAGCTCTGATTGATTGAGTAGTATGATGTGCCCCTGATCTCCATGATTCTTAAAAAATGAAGATAACTCTAAAAATTAGATGTTGTCTTATATGAACATTTCTGAAGGATTTGTGTCTTTCCATTTCCTTATCCAGAAACATGATCTTTCTATTCACTTTGAATTTACTATTCTCTTGTATGCTTCATATGTCATTTTGCTTTTATGTATTGATAAAAAAATGAACTTTGTTATACATATGTCATTGTTTATCATGCATCTCTGTGACATGACTTTCCATGTTAATAAAAAGCATCTTTGTCTTATCTCTGTTATGTGCTTGCATGGATTGCATTCATTAAAATCTGTCAGGTTTCAAGTTTAACCAAACCTGTCCCTTAAACAATTAATTGAATTTTTCCTTTCTATGTTTTAAATAATGCAATAAAAGGTTTCATGTATAGTAATAACATGTCCCTTTGATATTGCTGATATCATTTTCTAGATCTTTCCATCTGCATTCATAGCATTGATCTATTAAGTGACTGTGATAAGAGGATGATCCTCATTGACTGATTTTGGGACATGCTGCCCCATTTTCATCATGGCTAGAAATACCTCATTTCTTTGATGCATACTGAATTTTTTCTTATACATGATGCCTGACACCTTTCATAGTAGCATTATCAATCTTGATGATATTTAATTTTGAATACTAAACCTCTGAATTGGTATTATAAGATTTCTGCACACCTCATTATTTGAAACCCCAGTATCTTCACCTATTGCTAGGACACTTTATGCATGCAATCATTTGTGCTTGGAAAAATTGCAGCTATGCTTGCATGGATATAAGAGTCCTACAATATATGAGGATACTCAACAAACTAAAGACCAACAACCTATTTTGGAGACTACCCCAACAAGATAATCTCAACCCTTGTGGGAGCCTCATTTTACCCCACTCGTCATGATTCATACCTATATCTGCATAGTCAACAAACTTGTTAGCAATAAAAAATATTTTTCCTTGAAGAGCTGTTATGATTTTCCTTCTGTCTTTTGTGCTAGTAAAATGGGATTTGATGGTAAATGTAGACAAGTAAGGAGCTTACCTGGTCTACTCTTAAGTTCATCCCACTTGAGTACTATGTCTCCAACATTAAGTTTCCTTGGTCTTTCTTTTTTGTCAAAACTCCTCTTGATTTTCAATTGCTAAAATTCCATAGTCTGCATAGCTCTATATATACTCTCCTCCAACTTCATAAGCTGAGCATAACATACTTGCAAAGGATATCCCTCCTCAAAAAGAATAAGTTGACTAGCAAGGTCTAAAGCTAGAAAATCAATTGAAATGGATAAACAAGCTTCTTTACCATAGACTAGCATGTAAGGAGAATTCCCAACTATCTTCTTAGGAGTAATCATGTCTACCCATAGGGAAACCTTCAATTTAGAGTGCCAATCTCGCTAATTATCTTGGAAAGTCCTCTTGATGATTCTTATTAAATTCTTGTTAGTGGACTCTTCCAGTCTGTTGCCCTAAGGATAGTAATTTGAACTTGTACTAAGATATATACCATCCTTAATTTTCCAATCAGTCACCCTCAAACCTATGAAAAAAGTGCATTATCAAAAATTATGGAATTAGGGATTCCAAATAGGTGAATGATATCATCATAGAAATTTAAAATAGTTGTTTTATTAGAATCTTTCAATGTTGTTACTTCTATCCAATGAGTGAAATAATTAATTGTAGTGATTATCCACTTATTTCTTGCACCAGATCGGGGGTTTATTGGACCTATGAAGTCAATACCCCATCTTACAAATGGATGTTGTATCTTGATTGGCTACAAAGGTAAAGCTAACAACCTCTCTTTCCCTGCAAACACAACATATTTCATACATTTTCTGAAATATATATGGCTATCCTTGAAAATAGTTGGAAAAAAATATCCAACCCTCATAATTTTAAAAGCAGTGGTCCTAGGAGAGAAATGACCTCCTGAAGGTCCATCATGAAACTCATACAAGATGTCCACAATTTGTTTTGGATCTATACATCTAAGAAGGACACATTTTTTATCTTTTCTGTAAAGAACATCATTAATTAGCACAAATGGGACAGACTATAGTCTATAGTACCTTCTCTTTTCTTTATCCAAACTTGGGGAACACTCACACATCTTCAAGAAATGTACCATGTCTTGTAACCAGTTTTTCATCGTATCATTGTCCTCTACTACATGTATAACCAAAGTTTTTTCTGTGCATTTTTTACTCTTTGAGGATTCTTCACTAGTCATTTATTCACAAAGACCTTTATTGCTGACCAAATTAGTAACATGTATATCCACGTCATACTCCATGACCCTTGGTATCCAACCGACTCTTTTCTCATTCAACTCTTTACTAAGAAAAAATCCTTGACACTTGGGTGAGTTACTCTTAGATGCACCTTATTATGGGTCAATAAATGCCTAAATTTCTTGAGCCTCTTCACAACAGCAAGGACATGCTTTTCTACAAAGCTATAACTTTTCTCATAATCCTTTAAGCCTTTACCAAAAAAGGCAATGGGTTATTCTAAACCTTCTAAATTTTGTTGGACCAACATTGCTGAGATAACTTCAAATCCACCATATGCATATAGAATAAATTTGTTGTTGAAAGTAGGATTCAGCAAGGCAGGAGCTACTGCTAAAGCCTCCTTAATGGCTTGGAAAGTGTCCTTCCCTTCTCTAGTCCAACTGAAAACTGCATTTTTCTTCAACATAGCCGTTAGAGGCCACAAAAGATCAGCAACATTAGGAATAAAATGTCTAACAAAGTTAATTCTACCTATGAAGGATTGAAACCCCTTCTTATGATGTGGAAAAGGTAATTCTAAAATGGTTGCAACGCTCTCAGAGTCCACTGTAATACCTTGTTTGGAAACAATATATCCTAACAACTTACCTTCATGCACTACAAACACACATTTCTTGGGGTTAAGATAGATTCCAAACTCTCTACACCTTCCAAAGTTTTTCCTCAGATGATTAATATGATCTGTTGCATGCTTAGAATAAATTGTGATATCATCAAGGTACACTATCACAAATTTGTACATAAGGTTGTTGAAAGTGATGAACCATAACTGATTGAATGTTTGAAGATTTTAAGTTGATCAACTAAATGCAGAAAGATAATGCAAGACATTAAATCAGTTTATGTATTGTATTATCATTGATGTCAACTTGATATAATCTGATTGGTTATATACAAAGTGTTAAAGAATTCAGAGAATTAGAGAGAAATATTATGCTTTTAGTAATGCATAAAAGATCATCATTCACTAAGTGACTACAAACATCGACGGATAGTGCACCCCGACGGACAGAGAAACCCAAAAGTAAAGTCACAGTGATGCTCAAGAAAGAAAACCAACAAGCATAATCACAAGCATTACCAATGAGAAGAACTTCACAGTGATGCCCGAAGGAAAGACAACCCCGGTGGAGATGCCCAAGGAGAACTGAAGTGTTGACCGAAGCTATCAAAGAGTTAAACACCAAAAAGAACTAAAGTTCAGAAATGACAAAATACTTAGCTGGCAAGAGCTAAAGATAGAGTTAACTGGTTGTTAACATTATTTTCATCGACAAGTTAAGGCCAAAGATAAGTGAAATATTTAAAGAATTTTTATTCCAATTGTCAAAGAGAAATCTACGGGATAAAATTGAAGTAAAACTTTAAAGCAAGATTGGTTAAAATTGCGGATCACACCAAGAACAAGAAAATTAAGAACTTAGAAATAGTGATATCATGTCTATAAAGAGACAATCTAATTCATTATGAATTAGGGGAGTGAATAGAGAAAGAAGGATGTTGGAGAGAAACTGATGAAGAATAACTTCATACAGTCCTAATGAATCAAGCTGAGGAAAGAGCTAAATATTTCTATGGACACCAAGCAAAAAAGAAGCACAACATCACCGATTAGAAATAAGTGGAGAAAAGATATTGAAAAGACACATTGATCAGAAAGGTATTATGAGCTTACAATAGATCTGAAAATCTGCAAAGTATAGTTGTATATGTGAACAGATCATTTACTGTTTCAATTTAACCATTGGATCAGAAAGTCTCTTAACTGAGCAGGACTTAACAATCCTTTATATATTGAGATACATCCAAAGGAGTATCAAAAAGTTTGATTATGAAGATATCATGAGATGCCAGATACCATTTGACAAAATACACTGGGTTTGGTCATAGAAGGTAGCATAGAGATGCTCGATATCAAGTGACAAACTATTCTATGTAAATCCTTTAACAAAGTCACACCTAACAGTCTATTTGTAACCTTTAACAGGGTTGGCTCTTCACCGAGCTCATGTTAGAAGAGTGAAAATTTTGGGTTACCGATCCCAAGTGGTTTTTTCCTTAACAGGGTTTCCACATTAAAATCCATGTGTCAATGTGTTTATGAGTCATTACTTTAGTGTTTTTCATTACACATAACTAATCCTGGATTGATCGGTATACACTAAGAATTTTACTATTTTTTGGTAAATGAAAGACTGCTAATCGGTAAACAGTAAGAATAAGGTTTAACTATGAACTCCGAGCAATAGTTATTTGTGAAGATTGTTTGAAGGCATTCATCTTGTAGGACTGAAGATAACTAGAGGCTTATTATTGTGGTACTAAGTTTTTGGGTTGATTTATTGGAATATTTTTGAGGCCACTAATTCACCCCCCCTCTCAGTTATTCTAACAGAAAGCCACATCCATAGCATTTTGGAAAGTTGCAGATGCATTGGATAAACTAAAAGGCATATTTTGGTAGGCCATGGTTCCCCATTTGGTTGTAAATGTAGTCTTAAACTGATCCACTTCATTGACTAAGATTTGGTCATATCTTGAATAACCATCGAACAATGAGAAACGTTTTAAACCAGAAACACATTGCATAATTTGTTCCATGAATGGAAAAGGGTATCGATCTTTCATGGATGCCTTATTAAGGTCTCTAAAATCAACACACAACCACAATTCCCCATTCTTTTTCCTTAGGGGAACAAGATTAGACACCCAACTAGTATGTTTAATAGGATAAATAATGCCACTCTCAATTAGTTTAAGGACTTCTTATGCATGAGAAGTTCAAGCTTGGGGGTTAACTGGTCTCTTCCTTTATCTTATTGGTTTTGCACTGGGTTCTGACTCTATGGTATGTTGAACATGTTCTGGTTTAAAACCTTTCAATCTTCAAATTTCCAAGAAAATATATCACTCAATTATTGAAACAAATGAATATAAGATTTCTATTCTAAATCAGAACTTATTTTTCCAAGACTTAAAATCTTACCTGGTTTAATCTCCAAATCTGCATAATGCTCTTGCTAGACCAGCAAGCTAGTTTTGTTGTTCTTTGCTTGGTTATTTGTATATAAGATTGTTTCCAAGGTTACAGGTCCTTTAGGAAACTTATTATACTTAAGTTGAACCACTTGATCTTCATAATTTTTCTTCAGCCTATCCTGATTCATTACAATCTGTAAGGTTTCAAGTTTAACCAAACCTGTCCCTTAAATAATCAATTAATTTTTTCCTTTCTATGTTTTAAACAATGCAATTAAAGGTTTCATTTATAGTAATAACATTTCCCTTTGATATTTTTGATATGATTTTCTTGATCTTTCCATCTGTGTTCATAGCATTGATCCGTTAAGTGTCTGTGATAAGAGGATACTCCTCATTAATTGATTTTGGGACATGCTGCCCCATTTTCACCGTGGCTAGAAATACCTCATTTCTTTGATGCATATTGAATTTGATGTTATACATGATGCCTAACACCTTTCATATCAGCATTATCAATCTTGATGATCCTTACTTTTGAATACTAAACCTCTGAATTTCTATTACATGATTTATGCACACCTCATTATTTGAAACCCCAATATCTTCACCTATTGCTAGGACATTTTATCCATGCAATCATTTTTTCTTGGAAAACTTGCAGCTATGCTTGCATGGATATAAGCATCCTACAATATATGAGGATACTCAACAAACTAAGGACTAAAAACCTATTTTTGAGACTACCCCAACAATCTGAGCTCAACCCTTGTGGGAGCCTCATTTTACCCCACTTGTCAGGATTCATAGATGTATCTGCACTGTCAACAAACTTGTTAGCAATAAAAAATATTTTTCCTTGAAAATTTGTTCTAATTTTCCTTCTGTCTTTTGTGCTAGTAAAATGGGCTTTGATGGTAAAGGTAGACAGGTAAGGAATTTAGTCTATCAGGCCTATTGGTTAGATCTTTTGGATCTAACAATCTATCTTTTCCATGTGTAAGAGCATGGACCAAGGAAAACAAAGCTTGACATGAAAACTAAAAAGAATAGAAAACTCAAACCCTTTTCTCAACCAGTCAAGCCCCAAGAAATGACTAGTTACCTTTACCTCTTACTTTTCTATCTTTATCATTATTTTCTTCTTTTCTTTCCATAAAAGATAGAATAGGCTATACTCACGGATTGTGTGAGAATTTCTTTCAATGTTCAGCACATGATGTATAATACTTAGTTATATAAATAAAAAATGCAATCTTTTTGTAAATTCATATAAACAAAAGCATTTCCTTTTTTTTATTCATTCTTAGTAATCTATGAAAAATTACTTGAACATTAATGAAATAAACATCAATAAATCCAATGTCCCCCTTTCACCATTGCACATAATGTTTATAAAACAAAATTTGCATAGGATATGAATTTTTTGGGTAACAATGATAGTAAGTGTAAAGTAAAAGTGAAATGAATAAAATGAAAACACATCCACACACATAAAAATCATATTTTTATTGTGGAAACCCTTGGTCAAAGGGAAAAACCATGGTGGGGATGAAACCCACAATCTTCTCACTGCAGTAGAAAAGAGTCCTCTATTAAGAGATTACAATATGTCACTTTCTAGGTGACTCACCCTATTAGGAGTGACTGATACCTTGTTAGAAGTGTCTAAATTCCTATTACAGACTACCTTGTTAAAGGATTTAATCCCACTATTATAGTGTTCACCCTGTTAAGGGATTCACAATAAAGTCTTGTAAGAGACCACCCTGTTAAAGGATTTAACTTGTTCAAACTATTAGGAATACAAAAATAAAATTGACTTGTAATATGCACTCCTAAATGCTAATTAGATCCTTGATGCCCTATTCTTGTTTTGAAACTGATCCTGAATTTTCTCTGAAATTTGCTCTGCAATTGTTGTCCAAGATCTTACTTTTCAACAACACTTCAATTGTTCTTCAACTCTATTTTTTATCTTAACAACATAACTATACCAACAACTATCATCTTATAGCCTTTACCTTTGATTGTAAACCTAATTATGGTTTTTGTTTCCCTCCAAAATAGACTTTTTAGTCATAACTAACTCATCCTAACATTAAAATTTTACCGTGCCGTCTGTAACAAATTTCAAGTTGTTAACTCCAATGTGAAATTATCCTTCAATATTATTGGTCAGAATATGCCTTGGATTCATAATCAAATATGTGCACAACTACCTAAGAATTAACTTATTCAACTCTTTAAACAATGTACTACATTTTTCACGTTGTTCAGATTCATTGAATCGTGCACCATCATAACCTATTTGGCCTTATAATCAAAAGTGTTCAATGAACTTTGGTTTTACCCTTATCTCTCCAAAAATACTCAAAAAGCCCATTAAAGGCCTCCTAAATACCCTCAATATTTTTTCAAACCCCCTACATATCCTCCCCCTTTAATCAATTCAAAACACTAAGTTAAAAGAATTAGTCTTCTAGGCTTATAATACGTACCCCCTTGCAACAAAAGTATTAACAATTAATTACAATTTATAAAGTTATTGTAGTTAACTATTAATTTACAATGTAATATATGAAAACTGGGATACATTAAAAATATAACTAATATTAATTAATATTAATACATTTTTTTATATTAGCATTAACATTAATGAATATTATTTATATTTTATATTACAAGTTACACCAAATGCATTGTGGATGAAAAAGATAAACCCGACACGAGGTTCCATGTTTTGGATTCCAAATTCTATAAAATTTGGTTTGGGGTTTGAGAAAAAATCCTATAGATTTTTTTCCATGCGGGATGAAACCTTAGGATCTCTGTGTATTTTTTTTATTCCCTGAATGGTCGCGACTTATTTGTGTGATAATACATTGCTTTTGATGAACAATAAAAATACTTTGAAAAACACATGAATTCTCTAAAAAATATTGATACCCCAGCTGCATGTACATTCACATTACTTTACAACATATTTGTAGCACAAAATTTTCATGGCACTGGCACTGTCTTTAAGCTGTTCCTTTATGTTTAAATAATTTTGTCTTCAGAGGTATCATCTGTCCATTGTTTTACTCTTCATAGCAATATTTTCATTTTCACCACTGTAAATTTTTTGGTAGCCACGAGCATTTATGAAGGCTTCATTTATATCTGATCTTGACTGTGTTTTCTATGGCACATCCACTATATTTAATCTTTTTCCCTCAAAACATATCAGTATTAGGATAAATCACTACATTAAAAAAATTCTCTTTACTACTGCAATGACACTAACCGTGCTCTGTTCAAGTTGATGTGTTATATCTCTGTTTTTGGATAAAAATCACCATGCTTTTTATTGTTACAATTCTGATTGATTGAGTAGTATGATGTTCCCCTGATCTCCGTGATTCTTAAAAAATGAAGATAACTCTAAAAATCAGATGCTAGCTTATATGAACTTTTCTGAAGGATCTGTGTCTTTCCATTTCCTTATCCAGAAACATGATCTTGTTGTTCACCTTGAATTTACTATTCTCTTGAATGATTCATATGTCATTTTGTGTTTACATATTGATAAAAAAAATGAACTCTATTATACATATGTCATTGTTTATCATGCATCTCTGTGACATGATTTTCCATGTTAACATAAAATGTCTTTGTATTATCTCTGTTATGTGCTTGCATGGATTGCATTCATTACAATCTGTAAGGTTTCAAATTTAACCAAACCTATCCCTTAAACAATCAATTGATTTTTTCCTTTCTCTGTTTTAAACAATGCAATAAAAGGTTTCATGTATAGTAATAATATGCCCCTTTGATATTGTTGATATGATTTTCTTGATCTTTCCATCTATATTCATAGCATTGATTCGTTAAGTGACTCTGTGGCGCAGGAGCACCCTAAGGTCTTTAGTAAGATCTCGATACTTTTTGGCTTGTAGGTTGGTTTGGCCAACCATCCATGAATAAATACTAATCTATAAAGTCCCTAGTGTGTTTTCAGGTGTGATTAGAGTTAGGAAAGATTAGGGTTTGTATGTTGTTGGGTCTAGTTGATTCTAGGGGTCTAGAACCTAAAAGTCAACTCAAAAGTCAAAGGGTGGACCAATGTCCCAAAGTGGGAAGATTTTTAATTTTTTAATGTTATTAAGTCATTTGGGGCCAATTGGTAAGGTTTGAAACCAATTAGAACCCTCAAAGTGGAAAAATTGTCATTTTGACAAAAGTTGTCAAAGTTGTCATGACAACATTTCCTAGATTTTAGGAATCGGCTCTTATGGTGCCCAAATCCTGACTAGAGGGTCTAGGTAGGTGGTATAGGAGTATATAAGGTGATTTAAACCCTAATCTGATAGTTATATTGAACATTGTACGGACTAGTGTTTGAGAAGGACCAATTTACAATGTAATTAAGTTACAAAACCATCATCCATCACTTTATTGGATTGAATGGATTGAATGAAAGCATGGATAGTGTTTGAAATGTAATTCCTAAGATCTTTGTGGAATTATTTTAGTAGATTTTACTTTCTGGTTAGGTTTTGTTTAAATTATTTCATTTTGTAAGTTCACTAGCCAGTTTTGGTCCAGTCATGTAAAGAATGGCTTTCTTTGGTGTTCCCATGGTTCAAACTCCATGACCACTTCAAATATAGTAGAGCCTTGTATATAATTTGTACATATTTCTTGTGGAGTGTGTGTGTGTGTGCAGGGGAAGCTTGAAAACAATTAGGCCCTAGGTGAGCACTAGCTATTCTGGCTAGGGTGACTGAGCAGTGCAACAACAATGGTGGTTGCAAGTTGATTGGTATGTGCCAATTAGTGATAGTGGAGCGTAGGGGAATGAGGTGTAGACCTTTTGATGAAAGGAGTTCAAAGGATCTCATTGGATCAATGGAAGAAGATCAAGAAGCTAGACCAACCATCATGCCCTAGAAACCCTTATTTTTAGGGGTTTAGTAAAATTCCATTGTACGGATAGAGTTGAGACCAGAGACCTAGAAAATCTTGAAGGGGAGGAAAAACCCAAAAAGAATATGTACTTTTTTTCTAGGGTTGTTAAGGGGTTTTAGGAGGAAAATCACATTTTCTGTGATTAGGAGGGCTAATAGGCCTAAAAGACTTGATTTTGGAACCCGATTGGAAAATGAGTGAAGGATTCACAAAATTGAATCTATAAAGGTAGGATTAAATCTAAGGGGAGTTGGGATACCAATCCTTGAGAAGTTGACACCATTGGAGTGGCAGGAGGCTATTGAAGCCATGGATGCAAGAAAGCTATGGAGGAGAGAATAAAGAGGAGTTTGAAGTTGGTGGGAAGGTCCTAGGGAGTTAGGGGATTAGGAAAGAATCCTCTAGTTAGGGTAGAGAAAGAGACCCTAAGAAAGACCAAGTTAAGGTCTTGGAGAGAGCTAGAAGGTTCTAGGAGAGGAGCTCCTCATCACTCTGATAAGAGGATCCTCCTCATTAACTGATTTTGGGACATGTTGTCCCATTTTCACCATGGTTGGAAATACCTCATTTCTTTGATGCATACTGAATCTGGTGTTATACATGATGCCTGACACCTTTCATAGAAGCATATCAATCTTTAGCAGATCTCAAAGAACAAGCTATCAATTTATTTTATCAATTGGGATTTTCAAGAGAAATATACAGTCTTATATGGATTCTAATTGACATAATTATCCTTCTATTGGGAATTATGATAGGAGTATTAGTTATTGTATGGCTCAAAAGAAAAATATCTGCAGGATACAACAATGCATTGGACCTGAATACGTCGGTCCTTTGGGAATTATTCAATCTTTGATGGATGGAATAAAACTACTGCTAAAAGAGGATATTATCCCATCTAGGGGGGATATTTGGTTATTTATTATTGGACCAGCGATAGTGGTTCACTAGGATATTTTTGTGGTCAGAATTTCAAGTTACCTTGGTAGGAACCTGATACCCTTATTGTCATCTCAACAAATGCTTTTTGTTCCACAAGCAATTGTGATGGGTTTTTCCTAAAATTCTATGGGCAGCTATCAAAGTAACAGTTGGTGTTGGCAGATAAGGAGCCTTTCTTTTTTTACAATAGTTTATTGTATTCTATAAAGCGTAGTTTTGTGGTCACCCACATGAAGATATTTCCAGCTGTACAACATCTTGGAGCTAGAGCTAGAAAGGAAAATTTGTTGCTCGTTCCACATCTTTTTATGTTTTCACCAAAAGGCAAAAGGATATATCAATGTTTCTTGGTCAATCCAAAAGAACATGTTTGGTGAGAATGCGCACAATTCCTTTCTTGAACTAGGGTATTCATAGGAGAGGTTTAGAACCTATATATGAATATAATTTTTTCAAAATATAGACGAGAGTTGAAAGATCCTTCAACTCTGTTGAATATAATGATAGCGGTCAGCGAGAATTGATTATTGGGGATAGGCAAACCGGTAAGACGACAGTAGCTACAAATACAATTATAAATCAAAAAAATCAGAATGCAATGTGTTTATGTCACTATTGGTCAAAAATATTCTTCCATAGCTCAGGTAGTTAATACGTTCCAAGAACACGACACATACTTTTGAATACTAAACCTCTGAATTAGTATTATAGGATTTCTGCGCACCTCATTATTTGAAACCCCAGTATCTTCACCTATTTCTAGGATTCTTTATCCATGCAATCATTGTGATTGGAAAACTTGTAGCTATGCTTGCATGGATATAAGCACCCCACAATATATAAGGATACTCAACAAACTAAGGACCAACAATCTATTTCAAAGACTACCCCAACAAGATGATCTCAACCCTTGTGGGAGCCTCATTTTACCCCACTCGTCATGATTCATACCTATATTTGCATAGTCAACAAACTTGTTAGCAATAAAAAATATTTTTCCTTGAAGAGTTGTTCTGATTTTCCTTCTATCTTTTGTGCTCGTAAAATGGGCTTTGATGGTAAATGTAGCCAGGTAAGGATCTTACCCGGTCTTCTCTTGAGTTCATCCCACTTGAGTACTATGTCTCCAACATTAAATTTCCTTGGTCTTGTTTTTTTGTAAAAAATCCTCTTGATTTTCAAGTGCTGAAATTCCATAGTCTGCATAGCTTTGTATCTACTCTCCTCCAACTTCATAAGCTAAGCATATATTTGCAAAGGATCTCCCTCCTCAAAAATAATATGTTGACTAGAAAGGTCTAAAGCTGGCAAATCAGTTGAAATGGATAAACGAGCTTCTTTACCATAGACTAGCATGTAAGGAGAATTTCCAACTATCTTCTTAGGATTAATCATGTCTACCCATAGGGAAACCTTCAATTTAGAGTGCCAATCCCACTAATTATCTTGGAAAGTCCTCTTGATGATTCTTATTAAATTCTTATTAGTGGACTCTACCAGTCTGTTGCCCCGAGGAAAGTAATTTGAACTTATACTAAGATATATACCATGCTTAATTGTCCAATCAGTCACAATCAAACTATTGATGACAATTATTCAATTGTGTTTTGTCATTGATGTTTACACAAATATAGTGATGTCTACACAAATGTCTAATCCTATCCGAGCACAGTCAGTGTTTTCCAAGCTCTCTCGGGAATTGAAGAAGACCAAAGTGATTTTCAGTTCTAACTAAGTTCACTCGAGCATTACAGTTTTGGTCGGGCATTAAAGGATTTCAGTATTAACCGAGTTATGCTTTTAGTGATAACTGACTAACAAGAGTTTATATTTTATGGTTAATTGGTTATATGCAACTGTTAGACTTAAGTTTTATTGATTATTTGAAAGGTTATTCAGACTGATTGGACAAGGATTTTATATATATATATATATATATATATATATATATATATATATATATATATATATAAGGTCAAGTTTGGATTGAATGAGTGTGAGATGTGAATGTTTATGACATGAAGTGTGGATGAGAAATCAGATGGGATTCTGATTGAGAACAGAACATACAGAGCTACAAAAAAATATTTGATCAATGAGGATCAAGTCTTATAAGCCAGAGCGGAGATCTAAATCAGCAAAGACAGTTGCTTCGACAAACATGTCAATCTATTTTTACTCTCTAACAATTGTAGCAGTGATCTAAAATCTCTACACAGAGCAGACTTATAAGTCTTTTGTAAATCCTCTCACAAGGTGACATTTCTACATTGAAGTATTTGAAGACCTCTAACAAGGCCACTCCTTACAGGGTGATTAAATCCTGTAACAGGGTCACACCTAATAGTGTGTTATTGTAACCTTTAAAAGAGTTGGCTCCTAACAAGGCCCACTTCAGAAGAGTGAAAAATAGTAACTAGTTGCAATTGGTGGTTTTTACCATATTGGGTTTCCACATTAAATCTTGGTGTTATCTATGTACATTTTATTTGCTTTATGTTTTATGTTTCTGCAATTAATCACTAAAGGATAATCATACTTAATATCTTAAGATTTTCTATGTTAACCGAGTGACAGTAGAATATCTGTGTTAACCGAGCAACATTGAAAAGTTTGTTTAAGACATATAAGGGACTTGGATTTCTTTTTGTGGTAATTGATTCACCCCTCCCCTCTTAGTTACTCAACTCATTTCCAACAATTCGTATCAGAGCAGTTGGTGCTTCCAGGGAAGGTTTCAAGGCCTAAGCTAAAGATCAAAGATGTCTTACAGAAGGGAGATCCCTAAGCTTAACAAAGACAACTTTGCTGCATGGCAAGATTTGATGAGGCCACATCTATCTACTATTGGAGACACTTGTTTGCAATTACTAGATCACAAGTATGTAGAACCGTCGAGACCTATGTCAGTGGAACATATGATGGACATGAAGAATCATAACATAATGATGATTGATATAGCTTCTTCACTCAGCTATGCTGAATTTGATGAATTTAAGAACTGCCCTACTACCTATGATATGTGGAAGAAACTACATGATATACGTGGAGGAGATGACAATGTAAAGAGAGCCAAAGTAGAAAGTCTTAGAGGTTAGTTTTATCAGATGAAAATGAAAGAAGGAGAAAACATTACAAAATACAGTGAAAGAATCAAGAAAAGTGTCAGTGCCATCAGAGCTGCCGGTGGAAAAATTGAAGACAAAATAGTGGTTAGTAAGGTATTGAGAAGCTTGCTTCCTATCTATGCTATTATAGTTTCAGCTATTCAAGAGATGAGGTGCAGTAATGATATAACTCTAGATGCATTGGTTGGAAGGCTTACAACTTTTGAGTTGGATAACTTTGACAATTACTCTCCTAATCCTAGAAATTTTGAGTCTTCATTCAAAGAAAAATTATACCTTGGTAAGATGAAAGGAAAAAATATTGATAGTGACAATGATGATGAAGATCTAGAAATCATTGAAGCATTACTTGCAAAGAGCGCTGCCAAAGGAAAGTATAAAGGAAGAGTAGCATTGATTTTCTTTTCATGTAATGAGGTTGGTCACATTGTTTCTAAGTGTCCGAACAAAGAACAAAAAGATGAGAAAAAGTTCAACAAGTACAAAGGCAAGAAATATTTCAAGAGTTACAAAAGCTACAAGGACAAAGGTAAGAAATCTCTTTATATTGCTAAAGATTATGATAGTGATGAAGATGAAGATGAAATGGTTTACATTGCTATTAAGGACGAGTCAGATAATGAAGATAATGAAAAGACAACACTATACTCTCATATTAGAAAGAATGACACTTGGATAATTGATAGTTATTTTTCTCACCACATGACTGGTGATAAACTCAAATTTGAACATCTTGAGTACTATGATTGTGGGAGTGTCAGTTTTGGGAATGATGAACCTTGCTATGTGAAAGGTAAAGGTTGTATTTCTTTAACTAAAGGAATCAAATGTGATAATGCTTATTGGGTTGAAGGACTAAGGCGTAATTTACTAAGTGTGGCACAACTGAATAACATTGGCTTCAAGGTAGAATTCATAAATGGTAAGGCCAAGCTCCTGGATGGTAAGGGAAACCTAGTTGGAACTGACAGACAAACAAAAGGTAATCTATTTTATCTTGATCTCAATGAAAGTTCATGTTTTATTGCACAAGTAGAAGAAAGATGGTTATGACATAAAAGGTTATGTCAGGTGACCTTTGATAACCTGGTCAACATAAGCAAGAACAAAAGAGTAAGAGGTATTCCTATTTTGAAGAAACATAAACTAGCAATATGAAAACAATGTCAAATTGGGAAGATGGGAAAGACTAGTTTCAAGAGCAAGAATTACCATGTAGAAGAAATCTTGGAGTTAGTGCATACTGACTTGTGTGGACCAATCAGAACAACAAGTTATATAGGTGAGAAGTATTTCATTCTATTTGTTGATGACCATTCCAAAATCATGACTGTTATGTTTCTCAAAGAAAAATCAAAAGCTTTTCAGAAGTTTAAGTGGAACCTTGACAGAGTTGAGAAAGAAACAAGAAATAAACTTAAATGCTTAAGATCTGACAGAGGACGTGAATTCATTTATAATGATTTCAATGAATTCTGCATTGAAATAGGAATCAAGAGACAAGTATCTGCCCCAGGTACTCCACAACAGAATGCGATAGCAGAAAGAAGGAACCAATCTATTATGGATATTAGAAGAACCTTGATGATTAAAAAGAATGTTGCTACCAAATACTAGAAGGAAGCCATCAACACTGCAATTCACACCTTGAACAGAGTTCAACTAAAGAAAGGTACTAATCAGAAACCTTTTGAATTATGGTATGGCTATAAACCTAATGTTCGTTATTTCAAAATATTTGGAAGTAAATGTTACATCTTGAAGGAAGCAAGAAATGGAAAATTTGATGTAAAAGGTGATGAAGGTATATTCCTAGGCTACTCCTGCAAAAGAAAAGCATATAAATGTTTTAACCTTGCTACTCATAAAGTCATAGAAAGTGTACATGTAAAAATTAATGAGTTTGTAGAGAGAAGTGAAGAACAGAGAAGTAAAGAGCCTGAGGACTACAAATTTTTTGTGTATTATGAACCTACTACTATACCTAAGACACAAGCAATGGTGATTGGACAAAAATCTTGTCAACCACTAAATTCATCTGCACAAATATTGTTGCAACCTGTGCAACCCAAACTGCTAACTGAAGAAACTGAGTTTTAGACTGAAGAAACCGAGTCACAGACAGAGGGAATCAAGTCATAGACAGAGGCACCCAAGTCTCAGATAGAGGCACCCAAGTCTTAGACAGTGTAATGAACCAATAAAGTTAAGGCCAACTGGCTTAGATGACAGTGTTGGCTACCAACTGTGAAGTTCCGTCTTCTTCTAGAAAAATCAAGATAAGACCAGATTGTTGCCAGCCAAGCAATCTTATCTTGTGTAGGAAGAAAAGAATAAGATTTTGGTCTTGAATCTTCTAGGGAGAGCCAACGACTTCTTGAAGAGGCCCAATTTTGTCTTTTAGTGACAGTTGTCTCCTCGAAGGAAACATCAAATGGCTGCCAACTATTCAATTTTGTCTTCTTGCATAAAATTAGATTTTTGCTTTGTTTTATTGTGTTTTGTATCTTCTACCGACTTCTAGAAAGGAGGTCAAATCAGATTGTTTACTTGCCTTGCACAGAAAGTTAATGAACCACCCCAAATAGGTATTTATAGATGACTCTTCTAGTTGTTTTGGTTACACTAGTAAATTTTAGCCCTATTTTTGACAATGATTTGTCACAATTTAGACAACAATTGGTCTATAAAATGATGAAAACTACCGTCAGTCTTTTTTGCATTGATTTTACGTCACACTAAATCGTCGTCGATATTTTGACACAAATAGGGTGGATTTATCAATGAAAGATGCGTTGAAATGTTTGGTCCAGCGTGGACCCTGCTTTCCACCGAGGCGACCAACATCAGTCTAAATGTTGATGAACTCTGCTCGATGAAGGTGTCGAGACTATAGCATCAACGTCGAAAAGCTAAGTGTCGTGTGTCAAAATTGCGACGCACAATGGTTGATTATGTTGTCGATTGTATAGCTTCGGTGTCGATATGCTTAGTGTCGTGTGTCAAAAGTGTGATGAACAATGGTTGATCATGTCGTCGATTGTATAGCATCAGCGTCGATATGCTAAGTGCCTTGTGTCGAAATTTCGACAGCCTGTGCCATTTAAAAATAAAATAAAATTATATATTATCGTATAAAATATGTATAAATATATATATATATATAATATGTATGAGATTCTTGCTGTTGGGATTAGTATTCACCTTTTGCATTTATAACCACACAACATTAATATTGCCAGAGGAGAAATGGCCAGGTTCATTTAGGTGTAATGGGCATCTTATCCCAATGTAGTGATTCTTGTT
>MU223175.1:417948-437013 GCA_018584345.1 Thuja plicata | reverse complement strand
CTTGGCAGAGTGTTAAACCTATTGAAAATGTGAATCTGGTTCATAGTATAAATCAGTCAGAGCCAATGGACATGGACTGAAATTTACATCTTCTCTTATGAAACATTTTTGTCTTGTGTAAGTTGCATAGTAGACTCTGGATTTTGGTCTTCAAATTTTTGTTGGTGGTATCTGCAAAGTATCAGGCCTATACAAGGTTCGATGATCAATATGTCGGGTGACTATAGGATCATGGCTTTTAGGAATTACAATACTTTTGTCCATTTATTGATGCCATTGATAATCTTTTTTGAACTTGCAATGTGCTTCACAGATTATTATCCAAACAATTATTCTGCTATGGGCCAACACAATGATAAATTTTCTTTGATATCGAGAAGAACTATGCTTACTCACCTCTAATGTTTCTTTTAGAATGCCGTTTACAAAGTTTCTCACACAGTGAAATTTTTAAAAAGATAAAACCCTCCGATATTACAAGAGCTTCAAATACAAACATACAAGGCTACATTTTAGATATTCATCAGTCGCAATAACAGAGGTAATATTTTTAGCCATAGAAGATATAGAAGGTACCCAGAAAGGAAACATAAATAGAACGTATGCAACCATCTCAGGAAGCCCTGGGGTTTCGAAAGGACACCAAATCCATACATAAAGGTTTTAGGTTTTATATATTTGAATAAAATTTGCAAAGAAAAATGCCATAACTATGAAATGACAACATTGAATTCAATCCAAATTTCTTGCAAAGGAACTTTCAAGAAGCTCCCACAAAAAAAAACTTTAATAACGAACCCTTGGCAGAAAGGATTAATAGTTACATAGAGAAAAGATTCAAAGACTACATCATATCCACGCAAAATCTATAGGGGACCAGCTCTATGAGATATGATAACAATAATTTTACAAAGATTAGCAAAAATGGAGTGTGTGCCCCTTACCTGTTGTGCGAAATCGTAGCACACGAACCCGTCTCCTCCCACCAAAAGCACTTCAGCACACGAAATTGATCGCAGGCAATGAAAATTGTGTTTAACACTATTTTTTTTTCTATATAATCCCGTGTTTGTCGATATTTTGAGATTTCTTCTTAAACTTAATATATGTCGATATTTTGACATTTTCAGGAGCATAAACCCAAAAAAAAGAGTTTTACAAGCCAAAATGGCCTGCCGTCGAAAAGTTTGGTCTAAAATATAGGCCTAATGTACTAGTGTTATGTTGGATAATCCATTTTCTATTATGCACATCTGGTGAAGGGACGCGACCCCTACGTATCACCTCTTCTCTTCCATGTATTGTGCAAACTATATTCTGGGTTTGCAATATCTGTAACTTGAAATCTGCTGGTAAAGGATTCTATGTTCTGTAAGCAAACTGTTGTTGTTTAGTTTTTTATGAATAAATCAAAATTATAGAATTTGATGCGTTTAGTAAATCTTTGTATGCATGATAAAATTTTTGAATGTCCTAAAATAAATTTAGAGTTCAGTTAATTTCCTTGAAAATCTATATTAGATAAGCAGTCTTTTTTCAAATATAATAGTTTAAGGAAAACAAAACATTAAAATCATTTAGACCTTAAGGTATTTACAGTGGTATCAAAGCCTAAGTATTGCCAGCCATGGGTTTGATTACTGAGAATAGAGAACACAAAGGTATTTTGAAAGAGAGAAGAAGAAGGGTTTTAGAATGGGTAATGGAGAGGAAGATGCATCTAAAATCTTCTTCAAGAGATCAGAAGAGTTGTACACGAACATGTCTGAAATATTGAAGGAAGTGGCCCAACTATTGAGAGGCCTCAAGCATAAACAAAGTACTGATAAGCCTGCATGTGACAAGGGTGAAGGACAACCCAATCAAGCTAATGAGATGGACTGAATTCATGTTGAATACAATGCTTTGAGTGTAGCAGTCCATGATAACATGACCTTCATTGAATGCTTTGGACTGAAAACAAAAGGAGGACATAAGATGAAGAGGTATTTTATAAAAGACAAGCTGGATGAAGAGACTATTTTGAATGAGAAAGGAAAAGAGCAGAATCCAAGAGACACACTTTTGAAAAAATAAAACTCTAAAGTTACCATTGAAGAAAATATTATCCCAGAGTTGGCCAAACCAGCATTGATTGACCAACTATGTGGAGAAATTTAATTTTCTATAGAAACCATGCTACATGAGGATAATAGTGGTGTGGAGTCTTCTATCACTGACACTCAAGGTTTGAGAGAAGAGCCTCCTATGATAGTCAATCATGAGGAACACTCAGAATTGCATGAGCACGAGTCTAAGAATTTTGATGAACAATCAAAGAAAGAGAAAAAGACTGATGAAGTCTTGGTGGATCAAACAATGCTTATTGAGCATGAAGATGCCAAGATAGAAATGAATGTTCTAATCCAAGGAACATACACTAATCTATCAAAAGGAGAGCCATTGCAGCAAGTGATAAATGTTCAAAATTGCCATGTTGAGGAGGATGCCTTAGTTGATTCTGATGCTAAAGGAGGTAAGTACTCTCATCGCTTCTGCCCAAGTTTTGAAACTAATAACAGAGATCTATGTCATTTTTACTATCATGAAAATAATATATTCAAAGTGGACATGTGTATAGATGTCGTTGTCCAAATCTACCAATATATTTTTGTTTGGGATCTAAGAGATCATTTATCATGGATAAGGGGTATTCAAAAGTATGATTTCAGAGCCTTAACTCTTGCAACATCAATAGAGGGCTTAACATATGAATTTGGTGGAGGAAAGGACATTATCATGTCCACTGTTAGAACCAACAAAATTGGTTTCCTTTCAGATTGGAGACATGCAAATAGTGCTTTAATGTGTACACATTTCTGTCTTGGGACTATTGGAATTGGCTCCATGCTTGTTAAAAATGACTCCATGTCAAAGGAGATGGAAAAGAATGCAATTGAGTGGAAGTTCTCTCGAGGTCCAAATGTTGACAGTGGAATGGTTAAAGCAATAAGAAATGTGGTGGACCAGCTTAAGGATCTATTAAATAAGGATTCCATCTTGCTCAATGACACAATTTGGAAGGTTACATTTAGTAGTGAGTTAAAAAAATTAATTACCAAACTGAAGGCTTTGTATATGCAAAAGAAAGTAATCAACATGCCATGGAGAATGGTCAATGATAGGCAAAAAGCTAGGAAACATGTTGGTCCTACTGAGCAGAGCCTTATAAATGAATATGTAAATTTGGAAACACATTTAGCAGATGTTGAACAAAGAGAGAAGGTATCTCAAGTACTGAAAGTATGGAATGTTCTTACCCTTAAAGAACTTCCTAGCCTTAGACAAGGCTTGGAAATTATTTTTTTAGTATATAGTCTAGAGAACAGTGAGCAATGCGAGGTTAAGAGTTCAAACAATGATGAGACATATCATTTGGGAAGTCTAATGAAGACTCGAGCCATGATGGAACAAGAAAATATTGTGCCTACATATTTTGGATCCGGTAGTAATGGACTGCAAGCAAAGATAGAAGTCAAGGATGAAGCCAGTTTAATAGGGGATCCAAAAACCTTTGGAATGTTTGATAAACTGCTTTACTACACTGGAAATTTTGCTGTCCTAATCTCAGAATTGGTAGGGAATTCAAATTTTTACTATATGATCAACAATTCTATGTCATCACACGAGCCTAAATAAAAAATTTACAACAAAGACATTCAAGGTTGGATAGACAAGTATGTGGTTATTTTTGAAATTTCATATTTGCCACAAATTAATTTTAGATCAGCATGTGAAAATAAGCACATGACTATTGGTGAGTTAACACACCACTCTTATGATGAGGTTCATTTTTGTGATCACGGGGACACTCTTGGAAAAGTCATGATCACACTACTCCCTCATGATGCATTATTAGAGCAAGGAGTTGTTCCATCTTCAGGGAATCAGATATGCATGATCATTGTTATTAATTTTGAGTGGAATTTACTTGGAGCGGATGAGTTTTAGCTAAGCATTGGTACATGGCATAATGATTTATACATGTGGTGAAGCATTTCAATTTTAATCCATTGGGATGTAACCGACATATTGGTGTTAGATAGTTGCTTTGTACTACTAATCACAAAGATTTCAGAATATCCTTTGGAGACAACAACTAATTGGTGGAATTGGGAAGATTCATCTCATCTTCTCCCATTTAAAGTTTGGCACATTTATGACACTTCATCATCCCTTGTCATTAGAGGTACTTTATTCTACATTTGGAGCAAGGTTCTCAATTGGATAAATGCTTATCGGATTCATAACATAAGGTGGTTTGGCATGACTAATCATATACTTAGGGTGATTATTTTTCACACCCATTAGAGATCTTCTGGATTAGGTCAGTTGTATGCTAATAGCTCTTCAATATATTTCTATCCTCTCATATTTGATGAATATGACAGCATGATGATTGGGATCCTGACAATGGTATGTTTGGAATGGTACTTCATTGGGTTCATCATGCGTTGTTGCACAATTTGAGGCATGACAATGTTTTTATCAGAGTGTAGAAATAGAAGTTTAAAGGAGATGTACAAGGGAAAGCATACCGAGGTCCTAGATTAATTTGGGATCCAGGCATTGATTTGTGTATTTGGACTCACTGCAGAGTTGACACATGTAATTGCTTGAGAACAAGCAATTTTGGGAAATACTACTACAATACAACTTACCATATGTCAATTGGAATGTCCCCTTAAAAGTGTTGTATGACTATGATGCAAATTCATTTATGGATCTCATTTTCACTAATAGTAGAGTACCCAGTGCCAAGGATTTGATTCAGAAAAGCAAAGATCTTCAAGAAGTCATCAAAGAGAACTTCCAACAAGCCCAAAATAAGAAAAAGTTGTATGCGGATAGACATCAAATAGAAAGAACATTTGAAGAGGGTGATTTGGTGTTTCTAAGGTCACAGCCTTTTAGACAATCATCTATGAAGTGAAGCAGAAAAGAGAAGCTAAAACCATGCTTTTATGGTCCTTACTGGAAGATTAAAAAGATGGGACAGGTTGCTTGTGAGTTGGAATTACCACCCAATAGCAGGACTCATGACACTTTCCATGTTTCAGTCTTAAAGAAAGCCCTCGAACAACATATCAACCCCTTCATGGATCTCCCTCTGCTAGACTATGAAGGAAAATTGATCCTTGAATCTGAATCTATTCTAGATGTAAAGGAGAAAAGATTAGATTACAAAGATATTCTAGAATACTTGATCAAGTGTAAGGGAGTACCACCAAAAGATGCAATCTTGGAAGGAATTGAAATATTTGAACACCCTATTCTAAAATTGCTTGAGGTCAATAAATTAGGGGACGGGAGGACTGTAATGAACCAATAAAGTTGAGGTCAACTGGCTTAGATGACAGTGTTGGCTACCAACTGTGAAGTTTCATCTTCTTCTAGAAAAATCTAGATAAGATCAGACTATTGCCAGCCAAGCAGTCTTATCTTGTGTAGGAAGAAAATAATAAGATTTTGGTCTTGAATCTTCTAGGGAGAGCCAACGACTTCTTGAAGAAGCCCAATTTTGTCTTGTAGTGACAACTGTCTTCTCGAAGGAAACATCAAATGGCTTCCAACTATGCAATTTTTTCTTCTTGCATCAAATTAGATTTTTTCTTTGTTTTATTGTGTTTTGTATCTTCTAGCAACTTCTAGAAAGGGGGCCAAATCAGATTGTTTACTTGCCTTGCACGACAAGTTAATGAACCACCCCAAATAGGTATTTATAGATGACTACTAGTTGTTTTGGTTATGTTGGATAATCTGTTTGCTGTTATGCACATCTGGTGAAGGGACAAGACCCCCACGTATCACCTCTTCTCTACTATGTATTGTGCAAACTCTATTCTGGGTCTGCAATATCTGTAACTTGAAATTTTCTAGTAAAGGATTCAATTGTCTGTAAGAAAACTGTTGTTGTTCAATTTTTTATGAATAAATCAAAATTCCAAAAATGGCTGCTTTTAGTAAATCTATGTATGCATGATAAAATGTTGAATGTTCTAAAATAAATTTAGAGTTTAGTTACTTTCCTTGAAAATCTATATTAGATAAGAAGTCTATTTTCAAATATAATAGTTTAAGGAAAACAAAAGATTCAAATCATTTAGACCTTAAGGTCTTACAGATAGTGAAACCAGAGTACTAGTTGGAAGAGTAGAACAAAACTTTTGAACATGGTGAACCAAGTGGATCAAGTCCAGAATCAAAGAGGAAGGAACTTGTACTTGCAAAATATGTCAGAAGGCATCATGCACCTGAACAAATAATTGGAGACTAGACAGAAGGTGTAATGACAAGGAAAAAAATTAAAGGTACATGTTTACTCAGTGAAATTGAACCTAGATCTATTAAAGATTAATTGAATGATGAAATCTAGATAGAATCCATGAATGAAGAGATTGAGACGATAGAAAAGAACAAAACCCAGACTCTTGTACCTAGACCAAAAGACAAAAATGTGATTGGTACTAACTGGGTTTTCAAAAACAAGATGAATGAAAAAGGTGAAGTCTCTAGAAACAAAGCAAGATTAGTATGTAAAGGATATTCTCAAGAATAGGGTATTGATTATGGAGAAAAATTTTCTCCTGTTGCAAGACTTGAAGGAGTCAGAACTCTTCTAGCATTATGTTGCACACAAAGGATACAAGGTATATCAAATGGATGTAAAATCTACATTCTTGAATGGAATTCTTGAAGAAGAAGTATATATTGAGCAACCTGAAGGTTTTTTTCATCAAAATAAAAGGAATATGGTTTACGAATTGCACAAAGCCTTGTATGGACTGAAACAAGCTCCTAGAGTCTAGTATGAAAGATTGCATGGTTACTTGATAAGTATTGGATTTCAGAGAACTAATGACAATAGTAGCTTGTATATCAAAGAAGGACCCCAAAACAAGATACTATTAGTAGAAATATTTATTGATGATATAATATTTACTAGATATGATGATTTATGCAAAGCATTCTCTAAAGATATGAGTAAGGAATTTGAGATGTCTATGTTTGGTGAAATCAAATTCTTTGTTGGTTTACAAGTTTATCAAATGAAGGATGGTATCTACATTACCAAGTCCAAATACATCAAAGAGATACTGAAGAAATTTGGAATGGAAGATTCTAGACTAGTTGGAACACCTATGCCTACTCAACATAAGTTGTCTAAGGATGATGATTCAAAGGAAGTAAATCAGACTACATACAGATCCATGATTGGTAAACTTCAATATGTTGTTCACACTAGAACTGATATTGCGTTAGCAGTTGGTATTGTTGCAAGGTTTTCAGCTAATCCTAGAGAGAATCATTTGATGGCTATCAAAAGTATTCTAAGATATCTTAAGGGTATAGAAGAGAATGGATTATGGTATAAGAAAGGAGGAAACTTTGATTGGAAGACTTTTACTGATGTTGATCGGGCAGGAAGTGTTGATGATAGAAAGAGCACAACTGGTGGAGCATTATTCCTTGGTAAGAGATTAGTCTCCTGGACAAGTAAGAAACAGAATTGCATTTCTCAGTCTACAACAGAGGCAAAGTATGTTGTTGCAACAGTGAATTGTTCAAATATCATATGGTTCAAATAGTTGTTGTCAGGTATGAAGGAGGAAATAAAAGAACCATTTATTATCGACTGTAACAACACAAGTGCAATTAACATTTCAAAGAACCCTGTGATGCACACAAAAACTAAACATATTGCAATAAAGTGTCATTTATTGAGACAATTGTTTCAGGACAAGGAAGTAAGGTTGGAATATGTGAATACTAAAGAACACATTGCAAACATATTCAAAAAACCATTACCTAAAGATGAATTCTTGTATCTTAGAGGAAATCTAGGGGTGATTCCCCTAACTGAGGCTCACAAATGGACAGATTAGTGATGCATCAACCGAGCTACATAAAAAATCTAACATGTTGATGTAGATATTCAAAGATCATTGCATATGAATTAGTATAAACATGTACATTACAAATTCATTGGATATGTATTGGATGGTGTCTTTTGCATTGGTTGGCAAAGAGGGAGAGATTATTGATGTCATGCCAAAATAAATTATTAAGGGAAATATTGATGACAGAGGGAGAAATTTTATCAGAGATAGAGATTAATGTAAGAGGGAGAAATCTGTATTTCAATGATTGTGAAGATATAGGGAGTTTTATGGATGAGATTCAGAATTAAGCTAAGGACATTAATAAAATATTATCCTTGTTAGTGTTCTCTATAATTTTTTTTATTATCACATGTTGTGTTTCCATCAATGCCAAAGAGGGAGATTCTTGATGACAATTATTCAATTGTGTATTTTCATTGATGTTTACACAAATATAGTGATGTCTACACAAATGTCTAATCCTATCCGAGCATATTAAATGTTTTCCAAGCTCTCTTGGGAATTGAAGAAGATCAATGTGATCTTCAGTTCTAACCGAATTCACTCAGGTATTACAGTTTTGGTTGGGCATTGAAGGATTTTAGTATTAACCAAGTGATGCTTTTAGTGACAGCCGACTAACAACAGTTTATATTTTATGGTTAATTGGTTATATGTAGCTAACAAAATTAAGTTTTATTGATTATTTGAAAGGTTATCCAGGTCGAATTAACAAGACTTATCATATATATAAGGTCAAGTTTGGATTGAATGAGTGTGAGATGTCTGTGTTTATAACATGAAGTGTGGAGGAAAAAGTAGTTGGGATTCTGATTAAGAATAGAACATACAAAGCTGCAACAAAATATTTGATTAGTGAGGATCAAGTCTTATAAGCTAGAGCAGAGATCTGAATCAACAAAGACAATTGCTTTTACAAACATGTCAATCCATTGTTACTCTCTAAAAATTTTAGTAGTGATCCAAAATCTCTTCACAGAGTAGACTTAACCATCTTTTGTAAATCCTCTCACAAGGTAACATTTCTACATTGAAATGTTTGAAGACCTCTAACAAGGCCACTCCTTATAGGGTGATTAAATCCTCTAACAGTGTGTTAATGTAACCTTTAACAAGGTTGGCTTCTAACATGGCTCACTTCAGAAGAGTGAAAAATAGTAACTAGTTGCAATTGGTGGTTTTTCCCATATTGGGTTTCCACATTAAATCTTGGTGTTATCTGTGTACATTTTATTTTCTTTATGGTTTATGTTTCTGCAATTAATCACTAAAGGATAATCATAGTTAATATCTTAAGATTTTCTATGTTAACTGAGTGACAGTAGAATATTTGTGTTAACCGAACAACAATGAAAATTTTGTTTAAGACATCTAAGGGACTTGGATTTGTTTTAGTGGTAACTGATTCACCCCTCCCCTCTCAGTTACTCAACTCATTTCCAACAATTGGTATCGAGTGGTTGGTGCTTTAAGGGAAGGTTTTAAGGCCTAAGCTAAAGATCAAAGATGTCTTACAGAAGGGAGATCCCTAAGCTTAACAAAGACAACTTTTCTGCATGGAAATATTTGATGAGGCTACATATATCTACTATTGTAGATACTAGTTTGCAATTCCTAAATCAAAAGTATGTGGAACTGCTAAGACCTATGTCTATGGAACAGATGATGGACATGAAGAATCATAGCATAATGATGAATGATATAGCTTCTTCACTCAACTATGCCGAATTTGATGAAGTCAAGGACTGTCCTACTACCTATGATATGTGGAAGAAACTACATGATATAAATGGAGGAGATGACGATGTAAAGAGAGCCAAAGTAGAAAGTCTCAGAGGTTAGTTTGATCAGATGAAAATGAAAGAAGGAGAAAACGTTACAAAATACAATAAAAGAATCAAGAAAAGTGTCAATGCCATCGGAGCTGCTGGTGGAACAATTGAAGACAAAAAAGTGGTTAGTAAGGCACTGAGAACTTTTCATCCTATCTATGCTATTAGAGTTTCATTTATTCAAGAGATGAGGTGTAGTAATGATATAACTCTAGATGCATTGGTTGGAAGGCTTACAAATTTTGAGTTGGATAACTTTAACAATTACTCTCCTAATCCTAGTAATTTTGAGTCTGCATTCAAAGCTAAATTAAACATTGGTAAGATGAAAGGAAAACAGATTGACAGTGATAGTGATGATGAATCTGATAATGACGATCTAGAAATTATTGAAGCATTACATGAAAAGAGAGATGCCAAAGGAAAGTACAAAGGAAGAGTATCATTGATTTTCTTTCATGTAATGAGGTTGGTCACATTGCTACTAAGTGTCCAAACAAAGAAGACCAAGATGATAAAAAGTTCAACAAGTACAAAGGCAAGAAAGATTTCAAGAGTTACAAAAGCTACAAGGACAAAGGTAAGAAATCTTATTATATTGCTAAAGATTCTGATAGTGATGAAGATGAAGATGAAATGGTTTACATTGCTATTAAGAATGAGTCAAACAATGAAGATAATTAAAAGACAACACTATACTCTCATATTAGCAAGAATGACACTTGGATAATTGATAGTGGTTATTCTCACAACATGACTGGTGATAAACCCATATTTGAACATCTTGAGCACTATGATGGTGGGAGTGGCAATTTTGGGAATGATGAGCCTTTCTATGTGAAAGGTAAAGGTTGTATTGCTTTAACTAAAGGAATAAAATGTGATAATTCTTATTGGGTTGAAGGACTAATGCGTAATATACTAAGTGTGGCACAATAGAATAACATTGGCTTCAAGGTAGAACTCATGAATGGTAGGCCAAGCTCCTGGATGGTAACGAAAATCTAATTGGAACTGGCAGGAAAACAAAAGGTAATCTATTTTATCTTGATCTCAATGAAATTTCATATTTTATTGCACAAGTAGAATAAATTTGGTTATGACATAAAAGGTTATGTCATCTGACCTTTGATAACCTAGTCAACATAAGAAAGAACAAAAGAGTAAGAGGTATTCCTATTTTGAAGAAACTTGAACTAGCAATATGCAAACAATGTCAAATTGGGAAGATGGGCAAGACTAGTTTCAAGAGAAAGAATTACCATGCAGAAGAAATCTTGGAGTTAGTGCATACTGACTTGTGTGGACCAATCAGAAAAAACAAGTTATATAGGAGAGAATTATTTCATTCATTTTGTTGACAACCATTCCAGAATGATGACTATTATGTTTCTCAAAGAAAAATCAGAAGCTTTTCAGAAGTTTAAGTGGTACCTTGCCAGAGTTGAGAAAGAAATAGGAAAGAAACTTAAATGCTTAAGATTTGACAGAGGAGGTGAATTCATTTCTAATGAGTTCAATTGATTGTGAAATGAAAGAGGAATAAAGAGACAAGTATCTGTCCCAGGTACTCCACATCAGAATGGGATAGAAAAAAGAAGGAACATATTTATTATGGATTGTGCAAGAACCTTGATGATTGAAAATAATGTTTCTACCAAATATTGGAAGGAAGCCATCAGCACTGCAATTCACACCTTGAATAGAGCTCAACTAAAGAAAGGTACTGATCAGAAAATTTTTGAATTATGGTATGGCTATAAACCTAATGTGCATTATTTCAAAGTATTTGGAAGTAAATGTTACATCTTGAAGGAAGCAAGAAATGGAAAATTTGATGTAAAAGGTGATGAAGGTATATTCCTAGGACACTCCTGCAAAAGAAAAGCATATAAATGTTTGAACCTTTCTACTCTTAAAGCCATAGAAAGTGTACATGTAAAAATTGATGAGTTTGTAGAGAGAAATGAAGAACAGAGTAGTAAAGAGCCTGAGGACTACAAAAATTTTGTGTATTATGAACCTGATACTATTCCTAAGATACAGGAAATGGTGATTGGACAAAAATCTTGTCAACCATTGAATTCATCTACACAAATATTGTTGCAACCTGTGCAACCTAGACTACTAACTGAAGAAACTGAGTCATAGATAGAGGGAATCAAGTCACAGACAAAGGGAATCGAGTCACAGACAGAGGCACCCAAGCCTCAGACAAAGGCGCCCGAGTCTTAGACAATGAAACCCGAGTACTAGTTGGTAGAGAAGAACAAAACTTTTGAACATGGTGAACCAAGTGGATAAAGTCTAGAATCAAAGAGAAAGGAACCTGTACTTGCAAAATATGTCAGAAGGCATCATGCACCTGAATAAATAATTAGAAACTAGACAAAAGGTGTAATGACAAGGAACAAAACTAAAGGTACAAGTTGACTTAGTAAAATTGAACTTGGATCTATTAAATATGAATTGAATGATAAAATATATATAGAAGCCATGAATGAAGAGATTGAGAAGATAGAAAATAATAAAACCTAGACTCTTGTACCTAGACCAAAAGACAAAAATGTGATTGGTACTAAGTGGGTTTCCAGAAACAAGATGAATGAAAAAGGTGAAGTCTCCAAAAACAAAGCAAGATTATTATGTAAAGGATATGCTCAAGAAGAGGGTATTGATTATGGAGAAACTTTTGCTTCTATTGTAAGACTTGATGGAGTCAGAACTCTTCTAGCATATGCTGCATAGAAAGGATACAAGTTATATCAAATGGATGTAAAATCTGCATTCTTGAATATAATTCTTGAAGAAGTCTATATTGAGAAACCTGAAGGTTTTGTTGATTCTAACAAAAGGAATATGGTTTGCAAATTGTACAAAGCCTTGTATGGGCTGAAAAAAGATCCTAGAGGTTGATATGAAAGATTGCATGGTTACTTGATAAGTATTGAATTTCAAATAACTAATGACAATAATAGCTTGTATATCAAAGAAGGGCCCCAGAACAAGATACTATTAGCAGAAATATTTGTTGATGCTATACTGTTTACTGGATATGATGATTTATGCAAAGCATTCTCTAAAGCTTTGAGTAAGGAATTTGAGATGTCTATGTTTGGTGAAATCAAATTCTTTGTTGGTTTACAATTTTATCATTTGAAGGATGGTATCTACATTACCCAGTCCAAATACATCAAAGAGATACTAAAGAAATTTGGAATGGAAGACTCTAGACTAGTTGGAACATCTATGCCTACTGGACATAAGTTGTCTAAGGATGATGATTCAAAGTAAGTAAGTCAGACTACCTACAGATCCATGATTGGTAAACTTCAATATGTTGTTCACACTAGAACTGATATTTCATTAGCAGTTGGTATTGTTGCAAGGTTTTTAGCTAATCCTAGAGAGAATCATTTGATGGCTATCAAAATGATTCTAAGATGTCTTAAGGGTATAAAAGAGTATGGATTATGGTATAAGAAAGGATGAAACTTTGATTTGGAGACTTTTAGTGATGTTTATTGGGCAGGAAGTGTTGATGAAAGAAAGAGCACAAGTGGTGGAGCATTATTACTTGGTAAGAGATTAGTCTCCTGGACAAGTAAGAAACATAATTGCATTTCTCAATCCACAGCAAAGGCAAAGTATGTTGCTACAGTAGTGAATTGTTCAAATATCATATGGTTCAAACAACTATTGTTAGGTATGAAGGAGTAAATCAAAGAACTAGTTATTATATACTATGAAAACACGAGTGCAATTAACATTTCAAAGAACCCTGTGATGCACACAAAAACTAAACATATTGCAATAAAGTATCATTTCTTGAGAGAATTGTTTCAGGGCAAGGAATTAAGGTTGGAATATGTGAATACTAAAGAAAAAATTGCAGACATATTCACAAAACCATTACCTAAAGATGCATTCTTGTATCTTAGAGGAAAGCTAGGGGTGATTTCCCTAATTGAGGCTCACTAATGGACAAATTAGTGATGCATCAACCGAGCTACATAACATATTTAACATGTTGATGTAGATATTCCGAGCTCATTGCATATAAATTAGTATGAAAAGGTATGTATTACAATTTCACTGGATATGTATTGGATGGTGTCTTTAACATTGGTTGTCAAAGAGGGAGAGATTATTGATGTCATTCCAAAATAAATTATTAAGGGAAAGATTGATGACAGAGGGAGAAATTTTATCAGAGACAAAGATTAATGTAAGAGGGAGAAATTTGTATTTCAGTGATTGTGAAGACAAAGCGAGTTTTTTGGATGAGAATCAGAATGAACCTAAGGACATTAATAAAATTTTATCCTTGTTACTGTTGCTCTATAATTCTTTGTATTATGACATGTTGTGTTTCCATCAATGCCAAAGAGGGATATTGTTGATGAAAATTATTCAATTGTGTATTGTCATTGATGTTTACACATATATAGTGCTGTCTACACAAATGTAAAATCCTATCCGAGCATAGTCAGAGTTTTCCAAGCTCTCTCTGGCATTGAAGAAGACCAAAGTAATTTTCAGTTCTAACTGAGTTCACTCAGGCATTACAGTTTTGGTCGGGCATTAAAGGATTTCAGTATTAACTAAGTTATTCTTTTAGTGATATACAACTAACAATAGTTTATATTTTATGGTTAATTGGTTATATGCAGCTGACAGACTTAAATTTTATTGATTATTTGAAAGGTTATTCAGGCCAACCTGACAAGTCTTATCATATATATAAGGTCAAGTTTGGATTGAATGAGTGTGAGATGTGTGTGTTTATAACATGAAGTGTGAAGGCAAAATCAAATTAGATTATGATTGAGAAGATAACATACAGAGCTGCAACAGAATATCTGATCAGTGAGGATCAAGTCTTATAAGCCAGAGAAGAGATCTGAATCAACAAAGGCAGTTGCTTCAACAAACAGGTCAATCTATTGTTACTCTCTAACAATTGTAGCAGTGATCCAAAATCTCTTCACAGAGTAGACATAACAGTATTTTGTAAATCCTCTCACAAGGTGACATTTCTACGTTGAAGTGTTTGAAGACCTCTAACAATTCCACTCCTTACAAGTTGATTAAATCCCTTAACAGGGTCACCTAATAGTGTGTTATTGTAACCTTTAACAGGGTTTTCTCCTAATAGGGTTCACTTTAGAAGAGTGAAAAATAGTAACTAGTTGCAATTGGTGGTATTTACCATATTGGGTTTCCACATTAAATCTTGGTGTTATCTGTGTATAATTTATTTTCTTTATGGTTTATGTTTCTGTAGTTAATCACTAAAGGATAATCACAGTTAATATCTTAAGATTTGCTATGTTAACCGAGTGACAGTAGAATATCTGTGTTAACCGAGAAAAAGTGAAAAGTTTGTTTAAGACATCTAAGGGAGTTGAATTTGTCTTTGTGGTAACTGATTCACCCCTCTCCTCTTAGTTACTCAACTCATTTCCAACACAAACCTATGAAAAATTGCATTTTTAGATATTATGGAATTAGGGATCCCAAATCTGTAAATGATATCATCATATACATTTAAAATAGTTGTTTCATTAGCATCTTTCAATGTTGTTTCTTCTATCCAACGAGTGAAATAATCAGTTATAGTGATTATCCATTTATTTATTTCACTGGATGGGGGCTTTATTGGACCTATGAAATCAATACCCCATCTTACAAATGGATGCTCTATCTTGATTAGCTGCAAAGGTAAAGCTAACTGATGTAACACACCTATGCATGCTCTCTACCCTACTCTCCTCTAGGGTTTTCTTAGGCTAGCTCACTGACCTAGTAGATTTCTATGCACAACCCTACTCTCCTTAGGTATCTTGATACAAGATCCTAACCCTTCACCTAGTGTACACCAATAATACTAATCAAAAGTTCTTCATTCTACAACACAAACTAACTAGGTCTTCCCTAGTCTCACTCTGCAAGAATTGTCTCAATTCCTCATAGGATCTAGTTCCATGGAAGGATAGGTCTTCAATACCTCCACTGGTTCCATTTTAACCCCTGCATAAACCACTCACAAACACATAACAATCGAGTGTTTCACAATGCACCTTTCTCAACCCAAATAGGGCTACAAGCCAATTTGGCCTTTTTCTTGCCAATTTGAAGATACCTTGAAATTTTCCCACAAAAGCCTCCAAAAGGGTTTAGTATTCAGACAACCTTTATCAAGAAATTTGATATTTTCAAGGTCTCCAATCCTCAAGTTGTCCGTACAACCCTTCCTACTATCATGCCTAGAAATCAGGGTTTTAGGACTTTTTGACAGTCTGAACACAAAAATGTTCTTCCAACACACCAAACAACTCCTCCAATATTCTCCTACAAATTGGGGATCTTTCACACATTACTCTATCCCTCCATGAGCTTTGGTTGAAGCTACCAATGCATTCAACCCTCCTTGCATCACTTGCAATGTTTCTTAGTCCCTAGCCATGCACAACAGGCTCGCCTAGGGCATCATTGAAAAAATAGAAAAAATAATTTCTTGGGCCCCTCCTTCTGTGAAAATAATTTAAATGGAGTCTCCTCACCCATGCCAAGAGCCCATATAGAAAATACGGTGGAAAGTTGAGTTAAGACCCCATTTGTCCAACCTGCCTAGTTCAGACCAACGACAGGGTAAAATACTAAGAATTTAACAAAACCAATATAAACACTACAACTTTGAAAAATAAATCCACATAGAATCTCAAATTAACCTACCCTACATTAATCAATGGATGTAGACTGGGATCTAATCCATCTACCTACTGTAAACAAGAAAACACACTAAAATTGCTTTGAAAATGCACACACAGAAAATCTTGTATTTTCAAAATGTTCACCAACCTTTCTTACAGGTCAAGGAATGCCTCTTATACTTGTCCCCATCCCTAATCTGATGGTTTTAGATAGTTACAATAACCATTTCATCGAAAATGCTCTTCTTGCACAAATGTTGTCAATGTTGTCAAATGACAACATTGACAATTTTGACAACTTTCCACAATTTTAGGAAATTCATTCTAAACTTTGTTCTAAGACCATGACCACATCACAATAGACTTAGGTAGACAATGCTTACCTCTTTTAGGTCCTAAAACACCTTTTTTTCTATATTTGACCCCTATGTGCTTGATTTACACCATTGCCACAACATTGGCAATTAGGGTCCAAATTTGCACTTGTTTCCTAAAAGAAAAAATAAATTTGAAAAGACCTTCCCTAAAGACCTAACACACACCTTAGGACACCTCTAGTCCTATTATTCAACTAGTGGTTTTTCTAGAACCACTACAAGCCAAAAGAACTCTAGAAACCCTAGGTTACCAAAGAGCCTTACCTAGGTGCTCCTGCACCATACTCCCCCAAAAAGGGAAAGTCAAGTCACTCCTGTAGAGAATAAAGAGTCAGGAATGCCCAACTTCTTAAATTCAGATTCTTCAATCCATGAAGCCTCTAATTCATGTCTATATTTCCACTTGATAAGGTGCTCCATATACACCTTGTATCTAGTTGTCTTTTGCACTCTTGAATCCAAAACTCCCTCAGCTGTCAATTCTTGTTTTGTAGACACCACATCAGGGTCTACATCACTCTGAAATCCTTGCTTATGTGGACTGATCTCAGTCAATGGAACTTTAAACTGAACTAGGTCTTGCACATTGAAAGTAGAAGAGATATTTAAATTAGAAGGTAAGTCTACCTTGGAAGAATTAGCCCCATATTTAGCTAGGACTTTGCATGGGCCTATTCTCTTCATCTGACACTTAGTAGGGACTCCTTTCTACATTCTTGACTTGTTCAAATGAACCATAACATAGTCTCCTACTTGAAATTGGATATCTTTCCTTTTCTCATCCACTTTGCCCTTCAACTTTTGCTGACTGTCCTGTATAGTTTTCTTGACCTACTCTTGGATCTCCTTCATAGTGTCAGTGAATTCCTCAGCATGACCACTATTTTACTCCCTTCCTTGAAGATCCCTAAGCTCACAAAATCCTCTAGGATGCATTCCATAAACTATTTCAAATGGGCTTCTCCCTGTCATCCTATTCCTACTGTCATTATAGGCATATTCAGCCTGAGGTATGACTACATCCCATGTCTAGCCATATTCTTTTGTTAGGCACCTCAATAGGTTACCCAACACTTTGTTGACCACCTCCATTTGACCATCAGTCTGAGGATGGTATGTTGATCCAAAAGAAAGGTTTGTACCCAATCTATTATATAATGTTTTCAAAAAATGGCTCATGAACTTAACATCCCTATCAGATACAATGCTTAAGGGTATTCCATGAATTCTTACAACTTCTTTAAAGTACAGATAAGCTATGTGACTAGAATCACTAGCAGTCTTGCATGGAATGAAATGCCCCATCTTGCTAAATCTATCAACTACTACATATATACTATCATAGCCTTGCTTAATCTTTGGTAGACCCACTATGAAGTCCATGCTCACACTCTCCCAAGGTTTGTTTGGGATAGGTAAGGGTTGATACAAGCCTGCATTACTGCTACCTCCCTTTGCCTTCATGCATACTACACACTGTTCCACATATTTAGCGACATCCTTTGTTAAGTTAGGCCAATGATAGAACCTTTTCACTAACTTCAAGGTTTTGTTTACACCAAAGTGTCCACTCATAGATCCATTATTCTTCTCTTGTATGAGATTCATCCTCATAGAACCCCTTGGCACACATAACTGATTTCCTCTAAATAACAGTCCATTCTGCAATGTGAACTCAGAGAATTTTCTATGGAAATGGTTCTGAAAGTCATGACACACTTGATATGCCTCTCCAAAATCTTCATCTACTTGATAGAGGTCCTTGAAACTCTCTATCCCTATACTATTCAACTGAACTTCTTGGTCTATCAAAAGTCTCCTACTTAGTGCATCAACAACCTTGTTCAACTAACCCTTCTTATGCTTAATGGTAAATGTAAAGGCTTGGAGATATTCCATCCATTTTAGATGCCTATTACTCAACTTCTCTTGTGTATTGATGTAGCTAAGGGCCTTATTATCAATAAACACCACAAATTCCTTAGGTAAAAGATAGTGTCTCCACTCCCTTAATGACTACACTAGAGCATATAGTTCAAGGTCATTCAGCTTCATTCAGCTTCATTTAGCTTCTCACTAAAGAAGGCCACTGGTCTTCCCTCTTGACTTAACACACCTCCTACTGCTATGCCACTTGCATCACATTCAATAGTGAATAACTTATCAAAACTAGGCAATGTTAGGACAGGTTGTGTAG
>MU223175.1:404990-417871 GCA_018584345.1 Thuja plicata | reverse complement strand
AACTTAGCCTTACTTCCACCCTTAATAGTTTCCAACAATGGTGCACATATACCACTAAAATTCCTAATGAACTTCCTATAAAATTGAGCTAGGCCATGGAAACTCCTTACCTCAGTTGCTGATGTAGGCGGTGGCCAATTTAGTATAGCTGACACCTTGTCTTGGTCCATCTTCAAGGATCCCTTAGATACCACAAATCCTAATTAGAAAATCTCTTTCTTGAGAAACTCACACTTCTCCAAATTAATGGCTAATTTCTCTTCATGCAACTTATTCAACACTGATTCAACATGCTTAATGTGGTCTTCCTTTGTTTTGCTATAGATCAATATGTCATCAAGATAGACTACCACAAACTTACCTGTGAAGTCCTTAAGCACTTCATTCATGAGCCTCATGAATGTTCTAGGAGCATTGGTGAGGCCAAATGGCATCACAAGCCATTCATACAACCCATCAGTTGTTTTGAATGCTGTCTTCCACTCATCTCCCTCCTTAACCCTTATCTGATGGTAACCACTTTTCAAATCCAATTTGGTAAAGTACATTGCCCCTCCAAGACAATCCATAAGGTCCTCTATCTTGGGTATTAGGAACCTATATTTTATGGTGATTCGGTTAATTTCCATTGAATCAGTACATAGCCTCCATTTTCCACCTTTCTTTGATGCTAACACCACAGGGACTGCACATGGGCTGATACTCTTTTTAATCAAGCCTTGGTCCAATAATTCTTGGACTTGTCTAGCTACCTCTAAATTTTGATTAGGGGTTAGCTTATAAGCTGCTTTGTTAGGTAATGAGGCATCGGGTATGAATTCAATTTGATGACTAATCACCCTCTTAGGAGGAAAAATGGCAGGAGTCCCATCACTAACTATATCACTATATTTGTCAAGTAGAGTCTGAATCTCCTTAACTGTCTTCTCTTCCTCCTTGGGCTTTAACAAAATGGCATACCCTGCACTTGCCTCTTCCTTGATGTCTCTTACAAACTCCTTTCCACTGCAAAATAACACATTAGGAGTCTTAGACTGTGAATCTTCATCCTCCATAGCCACCTCTTGGTGTGGATTCATTGGTGTGCTCTGTTAATTTTTTTTCACCTTGGCTTCTTTGTTCACTGCCCCTGCCTTGGTAACCTCCTCTCTATCCTCTTTGGTCTCTTCCTCTACCTCTACTTCTCAGATTAGAGTCACTCTTCTTTCTATTCTTCTCTTCAAACTTAAGAGCTAGTTGTTGACATCTCTGAACAGTAGTGGAGGTCCACAAACTAATCTCTTATTGGATGTTCCACTTCAACCCACCTAGATACCTAGCCACTCTGATTGGCTCTTCTTCTTATTTCTTTGACCTAAGATAGAGTCTTTGAAACTCCTCTGTATAGGAGGCTACATCCATATCTTTCTAGTTTAATCCTTGTCTCCTTCTATGGAGTTGGATCTCATAGTCTTCTGGTAAAAAGTTCTCTTTCATCTTTGTTACCATTGCTTGCCAATTTTCTATAGGTTGCTTCCCAAGTCTGACTCTTTCATCTTTCAAATATTTCCACCATGTTAGGGCTAATCCCCTAAGCCTTGACTTATCCACCTTAACCTTTTGTGCATTTGTTATGCCTTCACACTCGAAGTGGTTCTCCATCCCTTCAATCCACTCCAATACTGTTTCAATGTCCATTTTTCCACTAAACAATGGGATGCCTTCTAAGGATTTTCCACCCAATGCCTTGATGGATTTCAATAATGGTTCCTACTCCATCACAGGGTCTTGTTCAGGGATAATATCATCCTCTTCAACCTTCTTCTTCCCTCTATCACTTGCTTCACCTTCTCTACCTTGGTCTCTTGCATCCACTACTTCTTGTAGTTTCAAATTCATCTCTGCTAGGGCACTTCAAGGAGTCTATTCTTCTCCTTTTGATCATCCATGTCCCTAGACAACTCTGCATTTGTTACCATGTCTGTGGAGCCACAAGATTCCACCTCTGACATATACAATCCCAAATCTTTTGGGGCTCTGATACCACTCTGATGTAACACACCTAGGCTTGCTCTCTACCCTACTCTCCTCTAGGGTCTTCTTAGGCCAACTCATTGACCTAGTATATTTCTATGCACAACCCTACTCTCCTTAGGTATCTTGATACAAGATCCTAACCCTTCACCTAGTGTACACCGATAGTACTGATCAAAAGTTCTTCATTCTGCAACACAAACTAACTAGGTCTTCCCTAGTCTCACTCTCCATGAATTGTCTCAATTACTCATAGGATCTAGTTCCATGGAAGGATAGGTCTTCAAGACCTCCACTATTTCCATTTGAACCCCTGTATACACCACTCACAAACACATAACAATCGAGTGTTTCACAATGCACCTTTCTCAACCCAAATAGGGCTACAAGCCAATTCGGCCTTTTTATTGCCAATTTGAAGATAACTTGAAATTTTCCCACACAAGCCTCCAAAATAGTTTAGTATTTAGATGGCCTTTTATCAAGAACTTTGAGATTTTCAAGGTCTCCAATCCTCAAGTTGTCCGTACAACCCTTCCTACTATCATGCCTAGAAATCAGGGTTTTAGGACTTTTTGACAGTCTGAACACAAAAATGTTCTTCCAACACACCAAAAAACTCTTCCAATATTCTCCTTCAAATTGGGGATCTTTCACACATTACTATATCCCTCCATGAGCTTTGGTTGAAGCTACCAATGCATTCAACCCTCCTTGCATCGCTTGCAATATTTCTTAATCCCTAGCCATGCACAACAGGCTCGCCTAGGGCATCATTGCAAAAATAGAAAAACTACTTTCTTGGGCCCCTAATTCTATAAAAATAATTTACATGGAGGCTCCTCACCCATGCCAAGAGCCTGTACATAAACTATGGTGGCAAGTTGAGTAAATACCCCATTTGTCCAACCTGCCTGGTTCAGACCAACGACAGGGAAAAATACTAAGAATTTAACAAAACCAATATAAACACTACAACTTTGAAAAATAACTCCACACATAATCTCAAATTAACCTACCCTACATTAATCAATGGATGCAAACTGAGATCTAATCCATCTACCTACTGTAAACAAGAAAACACACTGAAATTGCTCTGAAAATGCACACACAAAAAATCTTGTATTTTCAAAATGTTCACCAACCTTGCTTACAAGTCAAGGAAGGCCTCTTATACTTTTCCCCATCCCTAATCTGATGGTTTCAGATAGTTACAATAACCATTTCATCAAAAATGCTCTTCTTGCACAAATGTTGTCAATGTTGTCAAATGACAACATTGACAATTTTGACAACTTTCCACAATTTTAGGAAATTCATTCTAAAATTTGTTCTAAGACCATGAACACATCACAATAGAATTAGGTAGACCATTCTTACCTCTCTTAGGTCCTAAAACACCCTTTTTCTAAATTTGACCCCTATGTGCTTGATTTACACCATTGCCACAACATTGTCAATTAGGGTCCAAATTGGCACTTGTTTCCTAAAAGACAAAATAAATTTGAAAAGAACTTCCCTAAAGACCTAAAAAACACCTTAGGACACCTCTATTCCTATTATTCAACTAGTGGTTTGGCTAGAACCACTACAAGCCAAAAGAACTCTAGAAACCCTAGGTTACCAAAGAGCCTTACCTAGGTGCTCCTGCACCACTAACAACCTCTCTTTCCCTAGAAACATGACATATTTCATACATTTTATGACATATACATGGCTCTCCTTGAAAATAGTATGCCAAAAATGGCCAAACCTCATAATTTTAAAAGCAATGGTCCTAGGAGAGAAATGACCTCCTGAAGGTCCATCATGAAACTCTTACAAGATGTCCATAATTTATTTTGGATCTATACATCTAAGAATGACACATTTTTTATATTTTCTATAAATAACATCATTAATTAGCACAAATGGGACAAACTCTACTCTATAGTACCTTCTCTTTTCTTTATCCAAACTTGGGGGACACTCACATGTCTTCAAGAAATGCACCATGTCTTGTAACCAATTTTTAGTTGTATCATTGTCCTCTGCTACATGTATAACCAAAGTTGTTTCTGTGCATTTTTTACTCTCTGAGGATTCTTCACTAGTGATATGTTAACAAAGACCTTTACCCCTGACCAGATTAGTAACTTGTATATCCAATTCATACTCTATGACCCTTGTTATCCAACCAAATCTTTTCTCATTCAAGTCTTTACTAAGTAAAAACTCCTTGACACTTAGGTGAGTTACTCTTAGTCGCACCTTATTATGGGTCAATAAATGCCTGAATTTCTTGAGGCTCTTCACAATAGAAAGGACATGATTTTCCACAAAGCTATACCTTTTCTCATACTCCTTTAAGCCTTTACTAAAAAAGGCAATGGGTTGTTCTAAACCTTCTGAATTTTGTTGGAATAGCATTGCTGAGATAACTTCAAATCCACCATATGCATATAAAATAAATTCCTTGCTGATATCAGGATTCAACAAGGTAGGAGCTGCTGCTAAAGCCTCCTTAATGGCTTGGAAAGTGTCCTTCCCTTCTCTGGTCCAACTAAAAGCTTCATTTTTCTTCAACATAGCCTTTAGAGGCCGCAAAAGATCAGCAACATTAGGAAGAAAATGTAGATAAAAAAGTTAATTCTTCCTATGAAGGATTGCAACCCCGTCTTATGATGTGGCAAAGGTAATTCTAAAATTTTTGCAACCCTCTTAGAGTCCACTGTAATACCTTTTTTGGAAACAATATATCCTAATAGCTTACCTTCATGCACTATGAACACACATTTCTTGGGGTTAAGAAAGATTCCAAACTCTCTACACCTTTCAAAGATTTTCCTCAGATGATTAATATGATATGCTGCATGCTTAGAATAAACTATGATATCATTAAGGTACACTATCATGAATTTGTACATAAGGTTGTTGAAAGCCACATCCATAGCTTTCTGGAAAGTTGCACCTGCATTGGATAAACCAAAAGGCATCTTTTGGTAGGCCATGGCTCCCTATTTGGTTGTAAATGCACTCTTAAACTGATCCACTTCATTGACTAAGATTTGGTTATATCCTGAATAACCATCGAACAATGAGAAACATTTTAAATAGGAAACACATTGCATAATTTGTTTCATGAATGGAAAAGGGTATCGATGGATGCCCTATTAAGGTCTCTAAAATCAACACACAACCGTAATTCCCCATTCTTTTTCCTTACGAGAAAAAGATTAGACACCCAACTAGTATGTTTAATAGAATAAATAATTCCACTCTCAATTAGTTTAAGGACTTCTTATGCATGAGAGGTTCAAGCTTGGGGGTTAATTGATCTCTTCCTTTATCTTATTGGGTTTGCATTGGGTTCTAACTCTATGGTATGTTGAACAAGTTCTCGGTTAAAACCTTTCAATCTTCAAATTTACAAGCAAAAATATCACTAAATTCTTGAAACAAATGAATATAAGATTTCTTTTCTAAATCAGAACTTATTTTTCCAAAATTTAAAATCTTACACTGTTTAATCTCCATATCTTCATAATGTTCTTGCTGGACCAGCAAGCTGCTTTTGTTATTCTTTGCTTGGTCATCTATATCTAAGATTTTTTCCAAGGTTACAAGACGTTTAGGAAACTTATTAGACTTAAGTTGAAGCACTTGATCTTCATAATTTTTCTTCAGCCTATTCTGATTCATTACAATCTGTAAGGTTTCAAGTTTAACCAAACCTGTCCCTTAAACAATCAATTGATTTTTTCCTTTCTCTATTTTAAACAATGAAATAAAAGGTTTCATTTATAGTAACAACATGTCCCTTTCATATTGCTGATATTATTTTCTTGATCTTTCCATTTGTATTCATAGCATTGATCCGTTAAGTGGCTATGATAAGAGGATACTCCTCATTAATTGATTTTGGGATATGTTGCCCCATTTTCACCGTGGCTGGAAATACCTCATTTCTTTGGTGCATATTGAATTTGATGTTATACATGATGCCTGACACCTTTCATATCAACATTATCAATCTTGATGATCTTTACTGTTGAATACTAAACCTCTAAATTTCTATTACATGATTTTTGCACACCTCATTATTTGGAACCCCAATATCTTCACCTATTGCAAGGATGCTTTATCCATGCAATCATTTGTGCTTGGAAAAATTGCAGCTATGCTTGCATGGATATAAGCATCCTACAATATATGAGGATATAGAACAAACTGAGGACTAAAAACCTATTTTGGAGACTACCCCAACAAGCTGAGATCAACACTTGTGGAAGCCTCATTTTACCCCACTTATCAGGATTCATAGCTGTATCTGCACTATCAACAAACTTGTTAGCAATAAAAAATGTTTTCCCTTGAAAATTTGTTCTGCTATTCCTTCTGTCTTTTGTGCTAGTAAAATGGGCTTTGATGGTAAAGGTAGATAGGTAAGGAGTTTAGTATATCAGTCATTGGTTAGATCTTTTGGATCTAACAATCTATCTTTTCCATGTGTAGGAGCCTTGACCAAGGAAAACAAAGCTTGATAGGAAAACTACAAAGAATAGAAGACTCAAACCCTTTTCTCAACCAGTCAAGCCCTAAACAATGACTGGTTACCTTGACCTCTTACTTTTCTATCTTTATCATAATTTTCTTCTTTTCTTTCCATAAAAGATATAATAGGCTATACTCACAAATTATGTGAGAATTTATTTCAATGTTCAACATGATGTATAATACTTAGTTATACGAACAAAAAATGCAATATTTTTGTAAATTCATATAAATAAAAGCATTTCCTTTTTTATTCATTCTTTTTAATCTATGAAAAAAATTCCTAAACATTAATGAAATAAACATCAATAAATCCAATGTCCCCCTTTCACCGCTGCACATAATGTTTATAAAACAAAATTTGCATAGGATATGAAATTTTTGGGTAACAATGACCGTAAGTGTAAAGTAAAAGTGAAATGAATGAAATGAAAACACATCCACACACATAACACTCAGATTTATATCATGGAAACCCTTGGTCAAAGGGAAAAACCACGGTGGGGATGAAACCCACAATCTTCTCACTACAGTAGAAAAGAGTCCTTTGTTGGGAGCTTACAATATATCACTTTCTAGCTGACTCACCCTATTAGGAGTGACTGATACCTTGTTAGAAGTATCTGAATTCCTATTAAAGACTACCTTGTTAAAGGATTTAATCCCACTATTATAGTGTTCACCCTGTTAAGGGATTTGCAATAAAATCTTGTAAGAGACTTATCTGTTAAAGGATTTAACTTGTTCAAACTATTAGGAATACAACAATAAAATTGACCTGTAATATGAACTCCTAAATGCTAATTAGATCCTTGATGCTCGATTCTTGTTCAGAACCTGATCCTAAATTTTCTCTGCAATCTTTGTCAAAGATCTTACTTTTCAACGACACTTCAATTGTTCTTCAACTCTATTTGTTCTCTTGACAACATAACTCTACCAACAAATATCATCTTATAGCCTTTAAATTTGATTGTAAACCTAATTAGGGTTTTTTTTTCCCTCCAAAATAGCCATTTCATTCATAACTAACTCATCCCAACATTAAAATTTTCCCGCATCGTCCATAACAAATTTCAAGTTGTTATCCCCAATGTGAAATATTCCTTCAATATTATTGGTCAAAATATGCCTTGGATTCATAATCAAATCTATGCACAACTACCTAAGAATTAATTTATTCATCTCTTTAAACAATGTACTACATTTTTCATGTTGTTTAGATTCATTGAATCATGCACCGTCATAACCTATTTGGCCTTGTAATCAAAAGTGTTCAATAACCTTTGGTTTTACTTGTTGACTAAACTGACCCATTGGTGATATCTTCACTTATGCCTTTACTGGTGTGACCTAAGTGGCATGGTCACAAATATTAGTATACTTATTGTCTTTATACCTTCCAATGTCCCAATAGTAAACGTGTCTTCCTTAACCGATTTGTCATTCACCTGTTCTCTTGTTCACTAATTACCTTTCTGACTTGACTTCTCATTACCGGTTGGATATATTGCGTACTGATTGGTATAACTTTATTTTATTACACAAAATTTTCTTACCTATATAATGGATTTCCAGAAATGACAACCATACTTTGTAAGATCATAATCAGTGTCATCTATCACCATTCTGATATCAACATTCTTACCCTTTGGCATTGATGGAAAAAACTTGTGAAAATTTCAAAACTTCAAAATTTAGAACCTATAATCCATGTCTAATTACATACTCCCCCTAAATCTATAACTCCTCTTTGTACCATATAATATATACTCCCCCTTTTGATCTACTGATATACTCCCCCTTTTTTGACAATAATGCTAAAAAATATGATAAAAAATTGTATGTACAAGGGTGTTTATACTTTACAGTTTGTCAAATATACTCTTGAAATGTACCTTTGTAGTGGAAAGTGAATTCTCCCATGACTCTTTGAGTGTTGTCAAGGAAATGTGATGACAATTTAAGCTTGAAGCTAGAACCTCCATACTATCAATTATACTCATGTCTGGAGTGCCTATCAGTATTTCATGTTTCTTAAGATATGCTTGCATACTATCTGTGTGTGGAGTCAGAAATCCTTGTAATTCCAACAATTTCATCCTTATCCCGTCCCCCTCTGGTTTAAGTTCCATTTCCTTGTGTGTCAATGCTTTTAGCTTTGCTTTATGCTCCCTCATGGAACTGTTTAATGGATCCAATTGGTTGACAAGTGTAGCCAAATCTATTTCCATCTCTTCCTTCTTTGTCTTAATCTATGCAGTGAAGTTGGTTAGAATAGATGTCTTATTGAATATTTTTCAAACTTCAAGTAATCATTCCTTGAGTTTCTTAACTAGTCCATATAGTGAAACTTTCTCAAGTGCAATCTTCTGCAGTAGCTTCTCCATCATCTCCTTCTCCAATCTCTTCTCTGCTCTCTTTATCATTTCCTCTTCCATGTCACGATCTAGACTAGTAATTGCATCAACTAAGGTTTTAAGTTGATCAATTATAGATGCTTCTTCATTAAGATTTACATCATGAACTAGATCAAAACGTATAGCAATCATTTTCCTTAGTATTTTTTTTTTTTTTTTTCTACTTAATTATGTTCTTCTCATCCTTTTCTACTAGCTTCTTTGAAAATAGTAATTGTTCCTTTGGCTTCAACTTATTAAAATATTTCTTCACAATTTCAAATTTTGGATCATCTTCTGCATCTTCTTCTTCCTCATCTTCTTCCTCATCTTCTTCTTCATCTTCATCCATTCTCTTTCTCTTCTTATTCTTATTGGTATCCTCTATTTTATTTTTTGAGTCACTGGGGGTGTTAACCTTTGGTGTCTCAACTCCATCTTTATTTCTTTGCTAACCAATACCGGTGTTGCTTGCTTCCTTTTTTTGTCTCTATGTCATGTTGATCTTTTTGTTGTTCATCTTGTTTTGTATCATGTACCTATTTTGTTGTGTCCTTGGGTTGATCTATGGTCTCAGTTACATGTTTTGTTTCCTTACTCTTTTATGTCTCATCAACCTTGTTTTCTTCATTGTCAACTATATCATCATTAATCCCAACATGATTTACATCAAGTGGAGACTGAAGTGGAACATCTTCAGCTTCGTCTCCAACCATAGGAGAGGGTATTTTTAGTGATATCTTCAATAATAAAATCATCAACTGAATCTTTTGTTACATCAATATGAGTAACCATACTTGGAATGCTACCTAACACATCTCATATTAACTCATTCAAAGTAAAAGTTTCATCAAGATGTGCCTATTGTCTATTACCTATGGTTGATTCATGTTGAATATCCTTTTCCATATTACCACTGTCTCATCTTCAACTTATTCCTCCTTCTCAGCTAGTAGCTTTGCAGTCCTATGTCTAACATTGAATCTGACTTTATATTTTTAAGGTGCCTCATCTACTTCTTTTACTATCAAATGTGTCACAATATAGAGAATTTTCCTTTCCATATTCTCCTTTTCAGTCTTGATTGTAGAATCCCATATGACATTAACTACTTCATATAGTTCATCAACAATAAGATTTTTAATTTGACTTAGTGTTCTGATGAATTTGTGAAACTGGAATACAATGACATCTTCAATAGTTTTATTTTCTTCATCATATAACTTAGAGAATTCAAAAATTACTGATATTACCTATCATTCCATGTTCCTTTACTTCATTAGAAACTTATGTTTCACTCTTAGGAATATTGAAATTTTTCTTTCCAGACTTCCTCATGTCAGTGATTTCCTTCTCTGAATCAGTTTTCTCACTGTCTACTTTAGTCTTCTTCTTCTTGCTAGGAGACACCTTTGTATGTCCTCTAGTTTTTCTTTTTACATATGTACTTTCCTTGACAGGTTGAGATGCCTCAGGTGGCATAGGGTCAGAATATTTAACTTCATCACTCTTCTCCATACCAAACTCTTCTACCAATGGTAATCCTAGAGTCTTACTTTGAGTCTCTCCTTTCTTCCTTTTCCTCTTAGCATAATAATTTTGAATGCTCTTATATTTATCACTTGTAGAACTACTACCTTCACCAGTAACAAACTTCTCTTCCAACAGACTAATGATATTCTTTTCTTTTTCTCTCTAGACTATGCTTTTTGAGTTGCAAAGTGATTCTTTCATAAGCCTCCTCAAAAGTACCATACCTCTTTGCTTGCTTGTTAACCGGTATATCCTAGGCTAGAAGTATCTCTAGGTCATCTTTGATTATTTAATTTCTCATCGATCTTCTGTAGGCTTTTTTCATATTGCTTAAGTTTTTCATTTGTCTCTCTCTCAATCTTCAATTCTTCTTTCAGTTGAACATTCTCATTTCTTAGTGATTCATTTTCAGCACACATTTGTAAGTTTTCATCACCGGTGTCACTTGGATGTTCATTCAGTTCATGGTTCTCGTGTGTCAATATTTGAAGTATAATGTCCTTCTCTGATTAGTTCTTCAACATTCTTCTTTGTAGTTTCAACTATTCTTTTTGCATCTTCAGCAGCTCTCATACCTTCAAGCACTTCACACATCCTTATAGCTTGACTTTCTTGTTCTCTTTTCATCTTTGTTTCTTCTTTAGTCAGGATCTTGTTCTTTTCCATAAGATCTACTATTGTTTCCTCAGCTTCTTCAGAGTTAACACTTCCTTAAGATAATTCATCAATGTTGTCTAGATTTTCTTTAGTTGTTCAAAAAATTGTTTCCTTTTTACCAATGAAGCCTTAATATTTTTCTTTAACTCCTCAATCATCTTGTTGGTTGCCTCCAATAGTGTTTCATATCTACAGCTTTCCATCTCCTTGGATCTACTCCCCAAGTTTTTAAACTTTTCCTCTAAAGAGTCTAAGCTCTGATACCAATTGTTAGAAATAATAAGTACTAAGAGGGGGGTGAATCATGAATAATAAAACTTCCATACTTTTACATATACCCTTAAGAAGAATAAAAAGAAACTTCCAAACTATGAAGCATATAACAGTAAGTGTAAAGTAAAAGTGCAATGAATGAAATGGAAACACATCCACACACATAACACTCAAATTTTTATTGTGGAAACCCTTGGTCAGAGGGAAAAACCACAGTGGGGATGAAACCCACAATCTTCTCACTGCAATAGAAAATAGTGCTCTGTTAGGAGCTTATAATATGTCACTTTCTAGGTGACTCACCCTATTAGGAGTGACTGATACCTTATTATAATTATCTAAAGTCCTATTACAAACTACCTTGTTAAAGGATTTAATCTCACCATTACAGTGTTCACACTGTTAAAGGATTTACAATAAAGTCTTGTAAGAGACTACCATAAAGGATTTAACTTTTTCAAACTATTAGGAATACAAAAATAAAATTGATCTATAATATGCACTCATGAATGCTAATTAGATCCTTGATGCTCTATTCTTTTTTTGAACCTGATCCTGAATCTTCTCTGCAATCGTTGTCCAAGATCTTACTTCTCAAAAACACTTCAACTGTTCTTCACCTCTATTTTTCTCTTGACAACATAGCTCTATCAAAAACTATAATCTTATAGCCTTTACCTTTGATTTTAAACCTAATTATGGGTTTTTCCCCCTCCAAAATAGCTTTTTCAGTCATAACTAACTCATCCCAACATTAAAATTTTAATGCGTTGTCCATAACAAATTTCAAGTCATCTCCAATGTGAAATATTCCTTCAATATTATTGGTCAGAATATGCCTTGGATTCATAATCAAATCTATGCACAACTACCTAATAATTAACTTATTCAACTCTTTAAACAATGTACTACATTTTTCATGTTGTTCAGATTCAATGAATCATGCACCGTCTAACCGATTTGTCTTTGTAATCAAAACTGTTCAATAACCTTTGGTTTTACCTATTCACTAAACTGACCAGTTGGTGGTAGCTTCAATTATCTTAGTATACCTATTGTCTTTATACCTTCCAATGTTCCCATAGTAAACTTTTCTTCCTTAACCGATTTGTCCTTCACATGTTCTCCTGTTCACTAGTTCCCTTTCTGACTTCACTTCTCATTACCAATTGGATATACTGCATACCAGTTGGTATAAATTCATTATGTTACACAAAAACTTCTTACCTATGTAATGGATTTCCAACAATGAAAACCATACTCTATAAGATCATCATCAATGTCATCTATCATAATTCTAATATCAACATCTAGTTTCATTTTAACTTTTTTTTCATCCTTTTTCACCCAATACTTTAGGATATATTATGATTTTGTCAAAAATGATTCAAAACTATCATAAACCCTTGGGAGGGTAACCAATGTGTTGATGTTTTGTAGCTTCTATCGGATAATTCATATGAGACTATATAT
>MU223175.1:352908-386739 GCA_018584345.1 Thuja plicata | reverse complement strand
TATATATATATATATATATGGGTCAAACCCTAGCTGATTTTACTATGCGACGGTTTATTGCAGAGTGCACAAAGTAATGGCAGACTGTGTTTGTTTTATCATGGCGGTGGGTCATAGTTTTAAAGATTACCACGCAATTTTATAGTGGCGGAAGCACATTGGACGGGTCGACCCGTGGGTGGTGCCGCACCCACAGCCCCACCACAGTGGCAGTAGTGCCGCGGACTGTGGTGGCAGCTGTGGTCGCTGCGCCCATCACGGGTTGCCCCACTGTCATATGTAAAGCCCGCGGGGCGGGGGGGGTTGGGGTGGCTTTGGCCGCCCCTCCCCCATTTTAATATATATTATTTATTTATTTATTATTATACAATGTGAAAATAACCCTGCGTTTCATATCATGAATATTATTTTTTGAACATTTCGTTTTTTTTTTTTTTATATATAAATATATGTGTGTGTGTGTGTGTGTGTGTGTGTGGGGCTGATTTTAAACATATAAACTTATGTTTTTATTTTTGTTTGAAAAAATTTTTTTTTTTTTTTTTAAAAGGACATAAGATACCCAAAAAATATACATGTAGATTTTAGTATTGTAAGTCATCTATATAGATTTAAGACTACTTTTTCTATCAATTTATTTTTGAACATAACAACAACAAGGATATACACCAAATAAATATTATAGTTATAGATTCAAAATAAAATTTCTAATAAACACTTCTTGTTTTATTTTTATTTGAACTAAGCTGAAACACATAAGAATGAAATGGAATATAAATTATTTTTTTCAAGGACTAAATTTTATCTAATCCTCAAATTTTTTTTTATCCAAGATTAAAGGACATTCATCTATAGGAAAAACAAATTTTTATATACATTTCAAAAGGGAAATTATGTTTTTTTGCATAAAGAGAAAGGCATAAAATTTATGCTTGCATGTCACAACCAAATTTTCTGATTTTTATTCAAGAAAGTTAAGATAGTAATATTCTAAGGATTTACAAATACCTTTTTTTTAATTTACATTCTTAATGATACAACTCTCATACATGTTGAAAACTATTTCAAGCAAGTGCAATGAAATTTGCAGCCTTAAAGGCTTAATACAAAATCTATCTTTCTCTAGGTACAATACTAACAAGTGCCTCATGGCCTTTACAAAATCAGTTTGAAGATGTACATAATATCAATGTATTAACTTTTCCTCCATGACCAATCTCCACTTCTATGAAATCTCAATCTTCAAATCTGCATTACAAGACAAAAACAAGGGGAAACAAGAAACCACGGGGCTGCTCTCCACCCAACCTAGGCCTCTTATGAGGCCACCTCCGAGCTTGGGGAACCAAACAAAGGTGGGTTACATTCAAACACAAACAACAACATAAGAACAGGAAGATCTTTACATTCAACTCCCATTTCCCAAAGGCTTACACAATGGATCTTTCAAGGATCCTTCTTGGGTTGAAGTGGACCAAGTACGCAAGGGAGAAGGCCATCCCAAAACATAAAGATTTCAGCCTTCTCATGGCTGTCCAAAACATTCTCACTTTCACATTTGCAACTAAAAAACAATGACAAACCCTTATGACCCCCAATGAAAAAAATACACAACAAGGGAGGCTTCATAGAGCCCATAATCCATGTTTTTTCCCCCCTCCTCCTTGAGGAGAGACTCTACACCAAGGGCTATCATAACAACTCCACCCCCAAGACTACTCTTCCCTCCCAAGGGTGAGTGAGTCTTGATACTCCCATTAACAAAACATGTAAGGGAAAATAAAGGAAAAACTTGCAACAACATCAAACATCTCAATAACAACAAGATTCAAGGCATTCAACAATCCATTAATCACCACAATAAAAATACATCAAGAACACATAAGTTTACATGAGAGAAAGAGAGTTGTATAATATCCACCAACCTAAAATCCAAGCTTAAGGAAGAAATTTTTAGAAGAGCTCCCTTTTAGCCAAATCCCTTCTTCCAAAATCTCCAACTCTAGCAATGTCCCTAAATTAGGGAGTGGGTGTTCAAACTCTCCAACTTGGAGAGTTCCCACTAAAAATCCCTCTAGAAAGCTCATGGGGAGAAGAAAATTTCTCTCATTGGTCCATCTTCCTTACACTCTTACACCATACCAAAAATGGAACTAAGAAAGGAAGCTTCAAAAAGGTGAAATATGTTCTAACACAAATGTGGAAAGATGTTCTACCCAAGTCAAGCCTCACAAGAGTTGATTTTCGTCCAACTTGGGAAATCAACTTTTTGGAAGGGTCACATGGTCAAATAGGGGCTATCCTAGGTTTAAAAAGGCCCTTAACTATTGGTATAACAAGTGGGCTACCTAAAAATGACCCCAAAACACCCCTGGACACTTCACAACCTCTCTAAAAGTCCACTCTAAGAGTAATTTCGAAATTTTAATGAGGTGACCACACTCTCATCTCCCAACCCAAGGTATGCATATGGGGATTCACCAATGTACTAATCTAGGTAGGTGGACAACCATTCCCAAGTTGATATGTCATGGCCTTAAGTACAAAACACAAGTGTCAAATGACACACACTAAATTTACACATCACTAGGCCATGTCATATCCACTTAGGCAAAACTCACAAAGAATTTAGAAATACATTAAAAGATTACACTACCACAATCATCCCAATACATTTACGAATAAAATTACGAAACAACGAGGTCTTGTCTTTTACTAGACGCAACCTTGGCTCAAACCGAGTCCACATTTCCCTTTGTTTGGTTCCCCGAATAAATTACCATGGTTTCTTACCTGCACACTCAATTCAAATATCAGTAGTCCAAGGAAATAAATATAAATCATAAAGAAATAAGCACTATTCAGAATATAAGGACTTCATCAATATACTAAGTTATTACTAAAGATCACAAGATTACATAATTTTAATTTTAAGCATTTATCATAAGGTAAAATTCACATTGCAATAAATTGAAATTCAACAACTATATCAAATAAATCCAAATCTCATCAATAACCATAACATAATCATAATGAGTTTCCAAATCCATAGTCTCAGAATAAATTTCTACAATATGAAACATAATATAGTCCATAAGGTGCACCATAAAGCATCAAGTGTCCATACAACCAAAATAATCAAATCCATGGCATAAAGCATAGAGTCCATAATGTCTATAGTGCATCAAAAGTAAAGTATCATATGCTAAATCTATCATAAGCAGAAAATTAGAATACTACGATGGGGTTCGGGGTGAGGCCTCACAACCTATCCATGTTCATTCAGCTTATTCCTGAATACCCACTTAGTACCAATTACATTTTTGACATTCGGCCTAGGTACAAGTGTCTAAGTCTTATTCTTCTCAATCTGTTCGATTTATTCATTCATTTCTTGTATCCAATCTTTATTGTCTAAAGCATCTTTTATTATTTTAGGCTCAAAATCACATAATAAGCATGTATCCTCTCTCAACTTGCTTCTTGGCATAACTGCAAAATTCTTCGATCCTATGATTTGATTAGGTTCATGGTGTCTCCTTACATAATTTTCTAGAGTAGGTTCTTTTTCTATTTCAGGTTGATCATTCATGTCCAATTCAGGTTGATTTTGTGACTCGATATCTCCATCAGATAGCTCGGAAAATACCTCTTATTGCCCGACAGCATCATTCTGTGACTCGGCAGGTGCTAGCTGTTGCTCGGAAACCTCTTTCTCAGGTTCAGGTATTTCACTAGAATCTTCCTCATCCATATAGACAAATGATTTGTAACTTTTAGCTTCCTGTGTGCTTTCAACTTCATTTCTTTCTGCATACTCATCAATTCTAACATTTGCACTTTCCACAATTTTATTAGTGTTAGAATTCAAACACTTGTAAGCTTTACTTTTAGTTGAATAACCAAGAAATATGCCTTCTTCACCTTTAGCATCAAGTTTTCCATTTCTGTTATCCTTTAGTATGAAACATTTTCTTCCAAAAAATTTGAAATATCTTACATTAGGTGCATATCCATACCATTGCTCATAAGGTGTAGCATTAGTACCTTTCTTGACTTGTAGTCTGTTCAGGGTATAGACTGTTGTACTCACATCTTCTCTCCAATATTTATGTGCAACATTTTTCTCCATCATTAGTGTTCTAGCACAATCCATGATAGATCTATTTCTTCTCTCAACAATACCATTCTGTCGTGGTGTCCTAGGCGCGGACATCTGTCTTTTTATCCCTCGGTCATTGCAGAACTTGTTAAAGTCATTATAAATAAAATCACCTCCTCTGTCAGATCTTAAACATTTCATGCTTTTACTTATCTCCTTTTCAAATTTTTCTAAGTACCACTTAAATAACTGGAATGCATCAGATTTTTCCTTAAGAAACATAGCAGTCATCATTCTTGAGTAATCATCAACAAATAGAATAAAGTATCTATCTCCACGGTAACTTTTCTCACCAATTGGACCACAAAGGTCAGTAACATGAGTCTTGCTCTTGAAACTAGATTTAGTCATTTTTCCTAGTTGACATTGCTTACACATTGCATTTTCAGGTTTCTTCAACTTAGGTAACCCTCTAACCTTTTTCAATTTACTTATGCTTACCAAGTTATCAAAGTTTACATGACACAACCTTTTATGCCATAGCCAAACGTCATTATATTGTGAAAACAAGCATGTCTCATCAGTTAAACCCGAATAGAACAAGTTACCTTTTTTTTTCTCACCACTTCCAACTAATTCTCCAGTGGCATCATAGATCTTTGCCTTCTTGTGATTGAGTTCAACTTTGTAACTAGAAGTATTCAGCTGTGCAACACTCATTAAATTATAGTTAAGGTCATCAACCCAATATACATTGTCACATCTGATCTTGTCAATCAAGTTAATTGATCCTTTCCCTTTAACAAGACATGGTGCATCATTACCAAATTTAACATAACCACCTTTACACTGATCTAAGGTTTCAAATTTATCTTTATCACCAGTCATTTGATGTGAACAACCACTGTAAATAATCCAATGATCACCTTTACTCATATAAGAAATTAGTGCAGTTTTCTCATCATTATTAGAATCATCTTTCATAGCAACATACACAACTTCTATATCATTTTCATCAGAATTGTTAGTTTCACTGTCAAATGCTTCTTCAACTATATAATAAGATTTCTCACCTTTGCCTTTGTAATCTTTATGCTTTCTGAAGTCTCGATCATCCTTTATGTCTTTGTACTTGCTGTCCCTTATTTCATATTTATCATTCTTATTAGGACATCTTGCAGCAATATGACCAACTTTGTTACATGAAAAATAAATGATAGAAATTTTACCTTTGAATTTTCCTTTTCCTCTAGATAGTCTTTTTACCATGAGTGCTTCAAGTTATTCCAGATCATCATCTTTAGTGTCACTATTACTGTTCACACATTTCTTTCCTTTCTTTGATTTGTTAAGGACCAACTGGGATCTGAATGCAGATTCAATATCTTGTGGAGTATAGTTATCAAAATTTGACATCTCAAATGCAGTAAGTCTACCTACCAGACCTTCCAAAGTCAAATTATTATTAGGAGTACATCTTAACTATTGAATTGCAGAGACTCTAATAGAATATACAGGAAGAAGTGTTCTTAGTACCTTGCTCATAATGGTGTTATCATCAATGTTTCTCTTAGATCCTCTGATAGAATTTACAACTTCCTTTATCCTACCATAATATTGAACTATATTTTCTCCTTCTTGCATTTTCATTTCATCAAACTTACCTCTTAAACTTTCAGATTTGACTCTCAGTACATTTGTATCACCTCCATAGATAGTTGCATGGGCATCCCACATTTGCTTTGTAGTTGTACAATTATTTATGTCTTCAAACTCATGATAGTTCAAAGATGATGCAATGTCTAACATTGCTTGATTGTGTTCCTACTTTTCTCTTAACTGTATAGCTGTGGCAGGTGCAGTGGGGGCTACATAATCATGTTCAACATAGTGCTTAGCAAAATCACCAATACCAGCCAGATGAAATTTCATCAAACTTTTCCATGTAGGGAAATTATCTTTTTTCAACTTTGGTACCTCCTTTTTATACATCTTGATCTTTTGCTCCAAGCACCTTCAACTTGTTTTAAAGAGACCAAAGCTCTGATACCAATTGTTAGAATGAATTCAAAATAACTGAGGGGTGGGGGGGGTGAATCAGTTATCCTCAGGTCTAGATGTACCAAATTAAACTTTATACCACTCTGAACAACTCAGACCTGCTCGACAACAATAGCATAAATCAACAACATACATATGCAATTTTGTTGTTCAAATGTAATCAGCTTGTAGAAAATTAACAGTAAAACACAACATAAATATTCACACAAGTTGAGACCAGTATTTAATGTGGAAACCCAATTTGGGAAAAACCACCAATAACATGCTATCAAGTTTTCACTCTTCTGAAGTGAGCTCTGTTAGGAGCCAACCCTGTTAAAGGTTACAAAACACATTGCTAAATGTGACCTGGTTAAAGGATTTAATCACCCTGTCAGGAGTGGCCTTGTTAGAGGACTTAGAACATTCCACCTGAATGTCACCTTGCTTAAAGGATTTATACAATTACTGTTGGGTCAGCCTGGTTAAAAGATTTTGACTGATACAATGGTTAAAAAGTAATTAGCAGGTGTGATTTGATACATACAACTCACTTTGCAAATCCAAATCCAATTCAGTTCTGATGTCAATTCACTGAGTGGCCTCCATTCTCATTTCAATCTTTAGATCTATTTGGAAATCCATCAAGCAATCACTCTCATAGCTCTCTACTTCTTTGTTCAGTCTTCTCTGCTAGATCGTGCTAATCAGTCAATTAACTATGCAATCCTCTTGCATACACTACTTACACACTTCATGAATAACCCCTTGAGGTTATCATATACCTCTTCATCTAGGTTAGATAAATCTTTTTCCAGTTAATCAAGATCGTAGATCTTAGGTTAGGTCAAATCCAACAGATCTTTCCATATTTACATTTAATTTACTTCTCCAAAGAAATCACTAATCAAATATTTGATCTATGCATTAATTACAGTTACTCGTGCATTTAAATAGTGTGGACCAATCGTGCTTATCCTCAATTAACTTTACATATCCCAATAAAATAAATTATGTCGGCTAGAGATCTCAAATCTCAACAATTACCAAAATACTGACACTCGGCCAACACTGTGTTCTTCCACTCGGTCATCACTAGTTTCCTCGGCAATTTACTGGCGCTTGGTCATCACTGACTTTGCTCGGCATAAACTATTCACAGTAAACTATCATCAAAAGATAAACAACACATTACTTTGCCAATGTGCCAATTGATCAAGTACCCTTGTGATTTCCCATAACTCAACCATTCCCCTTGGTCTTCTTGTTAAATCTTCTTTATCAATCAATAGATATGGTACTCAAACAGATAGCAATAGTCTCACTAGTTAAGGTTTGACATCAATGACAAAACAACAATTGTTTCCATTGTAGCTTTCCAACAGAAAAATGCATATCTTTTCCTTCCAGTAATGAAAAGGCCTCAAGCTTAGTGGAATGGAATGGACTGGGATAGATTTTTTTTCCCAGAAGTTGTAGGAGCATGGGAGATGGTTGGCATGTGCTAAGATGAATCAAAGGTCTAATATCTTCATGTAATTAGACCAAGGAACCATGGAAGAATACCAAAATGTGCAAAGTGAGTTAGGAAATACATTATTAGTGAGTGCAACATGTTATTGTATGTGTAAGGACCTTATCAGAGTCATGAAGTTATTGGGAGACTTCTGGAGACCCTTTTTTGGTTAAGCCCTAGTGTACTAAGTCCAAAATTATCCCTTTTAGGCCTAATTGGTAGAAGGATAATTAATTTTTGAGGCATTCCATACAAAGTAACTTACCCTAATTTTGAGAAATGTTGAATAAAGTCCAAATTGGTATATGAGACTATTATTACATTTTTATACCATGTTGTCCTTGGAAATTATGGGAGAAGAACTCTGTTTGGAAGGCTACTATGAAGATTGAAGCCTTGTATGGAAAACCCACCATTGGGTGTTTCAGAGATTGAAGGGTTGGTTATTTTTGAGAGTTTTGTATTTTTATACCCTTTCTCTACATTAGAAGCTCATTTCTCTTCACCAAGGGATGATTTTTTGTTTGTACGACTTCCAACTTGCCCTATGTCATCCTAAAAAGGTTGTGGTGGTCGGAGCTCCCTACTCTAAATCCCCACTCACTGCGACCATCCTTGAGTCCTCATATGGTCCTAGTAAAAATAAATCCCACCATATTCTAAGTGCTATCATAATCAAACCATCTTTCTGTAGCACACCAGTTACCTTAACTTGTGATCTTATTGTCGAATGTCCATGTGACCTTAAATAGTTTTTCTTCACCCTCTCCACCTTGGGTTAAAAAAGAAAATTTTAAAAAATTCCAACCCCCTACCACCAATGAAAAGTCCAAGACCCAAATCCAAATTCAAGATAAACAACGATGAAGAAGCAGACAATGGTGGCGAGGACAATAAGAGTGGTAGTGCAAACCCTAGGAGGTCCAACAAGTTGGTTGGATGCTTGATGGACAAACGAAAAATGGAAGTAGATGGTGGATTGTGATGATGAGTTGGAGAAGGAAGATGATGGGAGTGGTGGTGATGTGGAAGGGGAAGATAGCTCCAAACATTCTATTAGTGACAAGTTCACTCACATCTGAGACAGTACAAAAAGGGAACCTCAGGACTTGACCAAGGAAGCCATGTCAAATTAAGAGTACACTTAGCATAATGGAGAAGTTAGTAACTGTACAAACTACCAGACCACTACAACAAACTTGGAGGCCCTAAAGAAGAAGGATCTAGAAATGGAGAAGAAAATGGTGAACATATCTCACTTCAACCTGAGATTCATTCTTAGCTCTACTACTACATTGTGCTTGATGCATAAGAAATTTCTTGGAAAAGATGTTGAAAAACGGGGGAACTACAAGGACCCCTTCAAATTCCTCATAGATGAATAGAATGTGGTTCTCTCTTAGCCACTAGTTGGATATTTATTTTAGTTTTATAATATATGCTGAAAAGAATTTTTTTCTATAAATTTATATCTATATAATAATTTGATATTATGGATTGTTACTGTGAGTGTGTTTTTAATGCTCCATTAATATCTTGGCAAAAGTATCTCTAGGTTGTTTGTATACACGATCAACACCCTAGTTTTGATAATTTTAATATGAAAAATATTAACTATAACCATATCTAAAGTCTAATCATAATTAAACCTTGATCCTAAGCCTAACAATAATTCAATTATAAAAAGTGTGACCATAACTAAAATTTAACCCTTAGTCAAACCATAGTTAAATTTTAGCCCTAACTATAAATAAAGATTAACTATAAATCCAATTGAATTCTAACCCCAAACCCAATGGTAACTCTAAGCAGATAAATAATTATTTTTTTAGTTTAAAAATATAAATATTGTATAGCGAGCTTTTCATTTTGCAATGTTATCATATGAAATGGTTGTGTAATTTTTTTTTTCATTTTAATTTCAGCCTTATTAATGAGAATCATGAATAGGGAGAATAAGGTTCAAAATTGGAAAAAAAAATATTCAAATATTGATGCACCAATTCACATCACATTATTTATTATTTTTTAAAATTTATAAAATACATTTCATTGATTGTGATACTAATTATCATTATTAACAACTTTGAAGTCTTGTCTATAAAGATTAAGTTAACACATAACCATAACTGAAACATGGTCAAGTACCCTATTATAAATATCACAACTATTGAAACATGCTCAACTATCCTACCCCATTCAAGTGTCAACCCCAATCATTTTCGTCTGTAATAATTTGCAAATAGAAATGAACCATGAATCTAGAGATCAAAGAATAGCACAAAGACAAGAGAGATGATGGTTACCCAAAATTTCATACCTCATGCAAATTTTGTTTTATGAACATTATGTGCAGTTATTAGAGGGGTACATTGGATTAATTGATGTTCATTCCATTAATGTTCAATTAATTGAGTCATAGATTACTACAATGAAGAAGAAAGGAACAATGCTTTTATTTATATGAATATACAAGATTACACTTTTGTTCATATAACTGAAAGTATAGAAAGAGAAATAAATCATGTGCTGAACATTAAAAATAATTCTCACACAAGCCATGAGTTATAGCCTATTCTATATTTTTTGAAAGGAGAACATAAAATAATGATAAAGATAGAGAAGAGAGAAGTCTAGGTAACCAGTCATTGCCTGGGACATGACTGGTTGAGAAGGAATCTGAGTCTTCCAGGTCTTCAAGCGTCCTGTCAAGTTTTAATGTCCTTGGTCCGAGGTCCTGCATGTAGGAAAAGAGAGATATTAGATCTATAAGATCTATGTAAATTCCTGATTAAATTAACTTCCCACTTGTCTAGCTTTAACATCAAGATCCATCCTACTTGTATAAAAGACAAAAAGAGATTAGATCATTATTTCAATCAAAAGGAATTTTATTGCTAACAAGTTTGACGACTGAGAAAATACAGGCATTTCATCCTGGAAAGTGGGGTAAAATGAGGCTCCCACAATGGTTGAGCCCATCTTGTTAATAAGAGACAAAGCTATAAAAGAATCCTCGTGATTAGAAGACACATCATCAACAAAGGCATAGTTTACTCCTATGATACATCAAATCATTGATAAAACATGCACAATCACAACATAGGGAACATGTTGGCATCCAATCAGGGTTACAATAGTTGCCACATTGATGTATTACTTTCAAGACCAGTATATAATAGCATGTCAACATGAAGTATATGTAATAATAGACACATGTATAAATAATGATGTAAATAGGGACAGTGAAGATACATACAACAATACTAATCATCAATCAGAGAAAAACATCAGATCATAGAGAAACAATGGTTTTTTGTCTTAATGATGCAATTAATGTGGATTTTTAGCTATAGTGAGGGAGCTCACATAATCTAAATGATGAAAGTGTTGTTACAAAGGTCATAATAGTCTTGGCAAGGTTTGCAATTAGTCATAACAGTCTGTTGGTCCTATATGTTTGGTGCTAAGGTAGAACCTCTGCGATATTTGGAATTGGAAGTCTTGGTAAAAACATTCCAACATTTTAATTCCAATCACATGTTTTGTTTGATCGTTATCCATATGGCCTCCTGATTTATGTTTTGTTGTTCTTAATCGTCTAGAGACAATCAAAGCATTTGGGTTAGATAACTTGGCAGAATTGGAATATCTAGTTCTAAAGTAGATTTCCCTGTGACACTGAGATCTGACAGAGGTACAAGGTGTAAGCTATCATGTATCCGGTACCCAACATAATATTTTAAATCAGGTTTCTTTGAATCTTCCAGAAAAGAGCTTAGGTTTGATATATGGACGCAGTGGCAATGGAAAGACAACATTGTTGCAGGTTCTCAATTGCTTAGCAAAACCAACAACATGGTCAATCTATTTAAAAAAGATAAAGTTTATGGTCTAGTTCTTCTTGAGGTCAATGTTTCTTTCAAAAGACACGCTGCCTTTTTGGAAGGTCACATCCCTTATTACATTTTTCAGTCATTCATTACCCAAGATACACATGATCAAGACTTGCTTGTGAAAAAACTTGAAATGAACTTAAAATATTCCTGCATCCGACCCTTGGTGGTTGAAAAAGTTGTACTTAGAGAGTTTTGGGGCTCATTTGTGGGCAGCTCTGATTTTGCATAGAAAATCATTGTGACCATTTTTTGTCCTTTGGAGAATTTTTGCATGAATCTATAACTCTTTTGAAGCACAATTGAAAGTGGTTGAACTTTTGGAGAAAAACATTATCTGAGTTCTTTAGTCTTCTTTTCTTTCTGCATATTTGTGTGTACTATAGGTGATTAGTGAATTTTGTCATTCCATGTTACCTTGTCTCATCTGAGTACCTATTTTGCAGGAGTGTATGTTTGTTTGCTGGCTGTATTTTGTGTTTTATGTTTTGAAATGGTTAAGTGAGAACTCTTCTCCTTAATACGTTCATTAAAAATCTTACTATGAAATATTTATGCAAGCCTATATAGAAAATTTGAACTTTCCCTCAAGTCAGATAGTATAAAACCACCACTTAGTCATTTATGGTTGTGATTCATAACAGTTTGGTGCATCGCCTAGTAAGACAAAGAATTTACATTTCATTTTATTTCTAGTCTTTTCTCCCTTTTCCTTCCAGAGTTTGAGTCAGTTTGAAGATAAAATAGGTGATTATCCAACAGGAACCGACCTAGGATATGGATGTTTCACTTCAAGTTTTGCATATTCCACATGCAGAAGTGATTCCCATGTTATGCTAGGTTATTATACTTTCAAGTTTAGTAGGGTGCAAATTTGATGAATAACAATGATATGAACAATAATAAATTATATTCTCACTAATGATGCGATATGCAAATGAGAGAAATTGGAGATGTATACAATATAGAAGTATCTTCTTATATAGGCAATGCAATAAGAGACAAATATAAGAAGTTGATGAGCTATCACCAAGACAAGGTGGAATCACACGTCCACCAAAGGTGGATCATCCTCCATTATGCAATGAAGTATGTGCAACATGTGGAGGATGATAATGTGACATGTGCACTAAAGGTAGATTTCACACATAAAGTGGAATGTGATTACAACTATCACCACCTAAAGTAAAATATCTCCTACACCATGTGATAAAATAGGTGCAAACTCCTAGGTGTCTTATATGAAAACTAATATGCAATGCATTATCTTAAGTAAGCTTAAGTAAAGTGTGATTAGAATTAATTAATTACACCAAGACCCCACCTTAAGTGCAAGTTATGGGACTGCACTTAAAATTGCAATGAAAGATGGGTCCAGGCTACTAGGCCATGTTAGGTACCCATATACAATGCAAATGCAATACAACACAATCTCTCATAAAGTGGAGAAAGGAAGAAAACCTCATGGGACAAAACTCCCCTCCAAAAAGAGAGATGAAAACACACAAGATGAATGGATGGATGGGGGACTCAAGAACCCCCAAGGACTACATACATCATGTAAATACAAGCAATTATCACCCCATAGGAAGGAAATAAGGAGACATGATATCCCCCCATAATGAAGAAGCTCCAATGTTGATGAAGTGTACCTACAAACAAAAGATAATTAAATTCCTGCAAGCAACATGTCTCCCCTTTGGAAGAAGTAAGTACATCAAATGATGAAGTAACCAATCCATGTGCAAATGGAAGGAGGAAAAAGGAAATCTCCAATTATGCATCTCTAAAGACTGAATAGGCATCTCCAAGCTCAAAGAATCTATCACATCATCAAACTGAACCATGAAATGTGACAAACCAAGTGAATGAGAGGAATCAAGGATGCCAATCTCCAAAGCAGGTGAATAAGTATCTCCAACTCCAATTGTGATGAATTTGTCATCAAAGAGATTGTTGGCTAAATATTTTGCAAGTCACTAAGACTACAACTTGGAAAAATATTTCTTTTAGGCAACAATATGTGATATTTCTCTCTCCTCTCAACAATAGGGGAGGCTCCCTTCTTACCACAGCTAGCTTCAATTAAAACTGAACTATATAACAAACTATTCTTCTTGCTACGGTAATACCGGTGGCTCAAGGATTGACGTAAGAATAATCCTTTAAGATATCGGTCTATTTTAACTAAAGATAAAATAGATATAAGAGCTCAAAGTCTCCTATCTTTACTTCAAATGATTACTCTAACTTTGGATGCACAAGAAAGCTCAAAGTCTTTCCTTGAACACCCTCTACATTGATAAAAATTCTACCACTAAAGCTGAAAGTATTCAACTTTGAATCGTTGCAGCCACTACTATCTATAGTAATCCTAATTTCCTAAAGCACAAAATTTTCAGAAAACTTGAATTGAAGTGTTCCAATGATATATGCTAAATAACTATTAATTTGAAGAAGGATCAACAAATGCAACATAAGAATACACCTGTTAATTTTCAAAACCAACAACTCAAAGTTTGCCAATCTTTAGTCGTTTATTCAATTGCTCAACTCTTGCACAATGAAACACAAAGTTTTTCAAAAATAAAGAGAAGAAAGGGGAAACCCTTAACCACTTTGACTTATTCAATACTTATCACTAACTAACTAACTAACTTTGAATTATTCAATGTTGTAGGACCTAATGTACTTACAACATGATTATATGGAACAACTTTGCACGTGATACTATCACATGCAATTACATCTTGCTCTTACATTGTATGTAATCTGTCAATTACAAATTACAAAATGCATAATGAAACATACTAAGTGTCTGACAAGACAACATCTATTTGCATCATCCTCTATTGGTCTTCATGCTGCTATAGGATGCTCGATGATTGATGTGTTCTGGCTGGAGAAAGCATCTCAAACCAGAATGCGAATCTCCATCCTTGATTATTTTGCATCATAGTGGTGATTGATGGGAAGCATCTTTGTGCCTCCCTATTTCAGTCTTGAAAGTATTCTATATGCTCATTATTTAACACTTTTCACCTCCTTGTATGGCTCCATCATATGGTTGCTCTCACTTTGTATCTTTGTGTCATGGGAAGAACATGAGAAGATCTTTCTTCAACTTGCAACAGGAACTTACATCATTGAGGGGAAGAACAAACTTGATGAATCTTACAAGTGAGTGGAAGAAATATGAAAGACGAGTTTTTTCTAGAGCACTGCACGTATGTAGACATCAAGCCTGAATTTTAAACAAGCAGATTGGGAAAGTGTTTTTGCTCATGAATGAACATGCCATATGTATGGTGGGATTTTTTGGTTACCTTGCATATTGGAAGTTTCACACTTTTCTTTTCAACATGTAAATAAAAAGATGGGATTTTTGTTGTATTTTGCACATGGGACAACACTTAGTCTCTTTTCATGCATTTTTTGGGAAAGTCACTGTCAAGAACGAGGTTTTTTAATCTTGACCGCATGTGAGAATAAATGTCATTCTCATATGCAACTTAGAAGAAGAGAAGAAGAAATAGAAATGAGAAACGAGCATATACAATGCATTAAAAAATTGTACATATGCAACAAAGAAAAAGAAGGAGAAACTATACCTTCTCTTTGAATGAAAAAGGAAAAACCACAATCTTCTCAAGCTTACAAAATTCAAAAAATTCTGGAAATGAAAAGAGAATTTTGAATTTAGCTTGAGAAGAGAAAAGAAGAGATATGTAGACAACTAATTTGAAAAATTCCTCATGAAAATTGAATGCAACTTCACGAGTCACGGAAGGAAGATGCCAAATGTCCTCTATATTTCTTAAAATCAGCAAACATGGTGGAATATTTCAACAAAACGTGCCCTAAGAAAATCAAACTCTTCTTCCATAAATGCAAATACATTTCAAATTTAAAAGAAGAGAAAACATTTTTGTGAAACTCACCAATATCCGCCAAGATTAGTGGCGAAATCTTTGCAAAATAAAGCTATTTTTTTGGCTCTTCCTTTTCCCTAGGCGGAATTTCCTTGGCAAAATGCAAATTTTTATAGATTTCAACATTAACGTTTAATGCAAATTGAACATAAAAATCCACCACGGCTATTGAAAGAAAACGCTGCTTCTCATACTGATAAAAATTTTCATATTGGAGATTTTGGAGGCTTTGAAATACATGCATCTTCAACCAAAAATGATGCCCAGGAGATCAAGGCAGGTTTTGGAAGAACGATTACATATTACGTAACACGTAATCCAAATAATATTTGACGCCATCACTAAAGAGGAAAGAAAACATGGTCATTTTGAGGAAGAAAATGAGCTTTTAAAACTCGCATTGAAACATGTCAATCACTCATAAAACGACGCCTTGGAGATGAAGACGAGCCTTGGAAGAATCTTAACAACAATCGACACCATCATGTCTTATGAAGAAAAACATGTTTTAAAACATGCATTATTCTGAAAATTCGACGCCCTCATTAGCTTATGAAGCCACGGGCTTTAAAATATCATATGCATATGTTTTGTCACTTTAAGTGATATGCATATGACTATAAAAATGACGCCATGTATTGGTTATGAAGCGACGGGTCTTTTGGAAGACTTTCACAAATACTATCGTTTCAAAATTCGACGACATATGACTTAAAGTGAGGCCACGGGCTTTTGAAAGAATGATTACATATGTTTTTAACATGCCAAACGATATAAAAAAAATGACACCCTCCCTTAGAAAGAAACACATTTTGAAAAGCATACAACACATGCAATGTTGAAGAAAATCGCCACCACTAGCTCTGAAGTGTAAGCTCAAAGGAAATGTGACGGTTTTTTTTTTAAAATGAATAGCATACATTTTCCCCTTTTAAAAGAAACATATGCACCTCCTTTTAAATACACCACCATGTAGAGGAAAGCAAACTTTTTGAAAGGAATCATAGTGATTTTAAAACACAAATACAATCTTTCCCAAAAAAAAATCGCACCTTGTAACTTATTAGATAAATAGTAAGAATTTTAATAACATATACATATTTGTATATGCAAATATAACTAGAAAGCCTACTAATTGAAGGAAAAATGTATTATTTTATATGCAACCTCATGTTTTTAAATGACATGATATGAAAACGAGTTCAAAAAGCCCACCATCTTTAAAAACTATAGGCAAAACTTCTTGGAATGACGAGAAATTTTGAAATGGGATTTAAAACTCCCTCTACATATAAAATCAATTCCAACTTTATGCAGTTAACAAGGAAAAGGCCATGTTTTAAATATTTTTCAAAGATGTGCAATCTGTCCGAAAAACCCCACTGATAGGATACTTCAAACACCTATAACTTGAGTTAGACCAATCCAAATGACACCTAAGATAGCTCGAAAGGAACGAGATTGCAAAGATTACAATCTTCCGACAAAAATAAAAACAAAAACAAAACAAAAAAGACAAGGAAAAATGAAAGAAAGAAAAAAAGAATAAATGCTCACAAGAAGTAAAATCAGAGGTGAATAAAGGGATGACTGATTCCCTCAAATAAACTTCTTTCAAAACATCGACACCCTTAGAGAAAAATCCTACCAAGTACTTGAAAATTGCATAGGGTTGTTCAATTTTGTGAATGCAAAATTGAGGACAATAGAGATGAGAAACCCCCTCAATTATGTCTCCCAAATCTGCAATATGAGACTCAACAAACAATTTTGAAATGTCATCCAAGTAGTCATCCCACATTGCAAGATCTGAAGCTCTATGATAATCCTACTGAATTGTAGAACTCAAGTACAAAGAAGCAGGAGGTGGAGGGGTAGGAAGATCAACACTTGTCTCAAGAACACAATGGTTGAAGAGTCCAAAGTTCTCCTCACATACATAATTCACCCTTGGTAGAAGGGTGGGTACACCATGAACATCGTCATCATCATCAAAAAAATGTGAAAAAGAATACAAGCGTGATGCATGGTCAACAACTCCCATAACTATGACATCTCTAGTCTCCATGTCCCTGATGTAGACATAATCAGGAGTGAACTCAACAATTTTACATTGTGCCCCATGAATAATTTGATAAATAGAAAGGAGATTAGTTGTCAAGGATGACACACAAATGAAATCATTAAATGTCCCCTCTCCCATAGGAATAGAACCCTTCCCAGAAACCTTCATGTATATGTTGTTACCCATCAATATATTAGGAGAATTACAAGGCTCAATAGAAGAAAACATATCCATAAAAAATTCCATAAGAAGTGAAGCACCTGGATCAAGAAGTCATTTACCTTTCTCAGGATGTGTAGAAGCCATGAGTGCTTGGCCTTTACCGTTATCCTTGGTTGATGATGTATATGGAGAAGTCACAAAATTTGATGAAGAAAAAGGAGATGGAGAGACTGATGAGGGAAACTTGATGTTGTTCTATCAAAGAATGTGAGCAAGTTCATCAATCTTCTTATGGAAATATTTATGCCCATCATGTCCTTCCTTTTTACAATATGCACATTTTACCCTCTTCCTTCCAGATGATTTCTCTTGAAGAGGACTTGGATTCAAAAGTATGTTGTGAAGAAGAATCATCACCTTTCTCATGATGCTTATGTTGGCAAGTTGACACTCAGGGTGTATATGACTTATTTTGTGTTGTCATTATGGCAACAAAGTCATATGAAGTTTTGACAGTAAACTTTGAAGATCAAAATTGGCTAAGTATAGAAAACAGAGCAGTACAGAGATATGCAGTTGATCAGAGCATCAACGCACGTGCATACGATCGAGTCAGACTATGCACCTTTATATTTAAGCTTGCTGATATGTTATTATGCTTAGATTATACACGCATGGTACAATATCACAGTACAGAGAAGTTATAGCAAGTTAAAGTGTCACTAGCAGTTCAGAAAATAGAGTATGAAGCCGACTTCAGATTTTGGATTAGCGCATAATATTTCATTTTGTAATGACCATGTGCCTATTGTAGTATGTTTGTAAATATGTCTTTAACACTCATGTAAATATGCTTAAGCCAATTTTTTTGGAAGCGTTGTGTATGTTATTTTTGGGCCAACTAAGGTCATGTTTTTGGTTGCGTCTATTCAGGCATGTATATATACTAGACATGCACTTTTGTATTAGGCGAGTGAATGGAAAAGAAGTAGAGAAGATATTCAGAAGAGAAATATAAGAAAATCAGTATGAAGTAGAAGTCTTCAAGAGATTAAAGCATCAGAGCATAAACGGAACTGATCAGACAACAGTGTCAGAACAACAATTCATCTTTTTGATATAGTGTATATCTATTATCTAAAGGTTGTAGCCTTCATCCTATTGAGCAGTGAGCTCTAGCAGTGAGAAAACTACCTTTAACATGGTTTTGTAAAGACTCCTAACAGGGTCATTGTACTTTCATTGTAAAGACTTCTCCTAACAGGGCAAAGAAACTCTAACAAGCTCATTTGATTAGTACAATCATTTGTGGGTACTAATTCCCACTAGGGTTTTCCTATGATCAAGGTTTCCCCGTAATCATATCTTGTGTTAAGTGTTATTGTGTTATGCTTCAATTGTTATCTCTTTGATTTAAGTTTCAAAGTGCTGAAAAAGATAAATAGACAAACACTGACTCACCCCCCCCCCCCTCTCAGTGTTTCTAACAATTGGTAACAGAGCTCTGGTCCTCTGAAAGAAAGTTTAACCACTTGAGGAGATCATGGATTCAGTAGCAAAGAAACATCTGAAAAAGAATCTAGAAGCAGCCCTTGATGATCTTGACGGATCTGAAAAAGAAAATGAAGAACTTAAACTAAAAGTTGATGGCTCCCAAATGCTTATAAAAAAATTAAGAAAATATCTTAAAGATTGCTCTACAAATGATTTGGGAAAAATGGTCAAAAAGCTGAATGAAGAGAACATGTCTTTAAAGGACAATATTGAATATCTGAATGAACAAGTTACTGATAGCCTAACTGCTATTGAAGAAAAGACCAAAGAAAGTAAAAAATTAGATGATGAACTTATGCAAACAAATATGAAGATCTTGGAGTTGGAAAATATCAAGAAAAAGATTGAATCTGAATTAACAGAAGCAAAAGATAAAATTGAGAAATTGCACATAAGTTCTGATCTAATTCAATCACAACTTTATGCATAGAAGCTAAAAGGTGATACTACTGGTGTTGGATACAGTGTAGCTCGAATTGAAATCAATGCAATGCAATAAAGAAAGAAAGCACAAGAAGAATCCATAGAAGCAAAGAAAATTGAGAATCTTGCAGAGAGTAATACACAACCTCCTAAAGATGAACAAAAGATAATTAACCAAACTTGTTATGCTTGTAACAAGCATGGACACTTTGAAAGATATTGTAAAGAGGTAAGACCTTTCAATGGGTATTGTTATTCCTGTAATAAATTTGGTCATAGGGCTATACATTTCAGAACAAGTCAAGGAAATCAGTCACAACAAAACCAAAGAAATCTGAATCAATACAATTAGAGAAATGAACCTCAAAGAAAATATCAGAACATTACATGTCAGATATGTAATTATAGTGGACACACAACCAACTAGAACAGCATGATAAACAATATCAATAGACCTCCAATCATTTGTCACTCATGCAACAAAGCAGGACATATCTCAAGGTTTTGCAGGTCAAGAACTCAAAAACAAGAACAACCTAATTATCATTATTTGAAGAATCTGGTGAAGTCAAGCTTGTAAAAGCTACAAAAGATTCAGGTAAAATAAGGGTTGAAGTAAAGAAAGATAATGATGAGAACAAAGTAGTAGATGCATTCACAGTGGACGCACCTTCTACTTCTGGTTAAGTTGACCTTCTTGGTCTTAGGGGGAGCTATTCTAGCTCTAAACCCCTGCGTGGCTGGTATACTCACCTCTGAGTATGCACCTATGGATTCATATAACTGATGAAGAAATGAGGAAGTGTGCATAGACGCATAACATGTACTTCAGAAATAACAAAAATTGAAATTCATAGTAAAACTGCATTACGGCAACAAGCATTAAATGCAATAACCTTTTATATAAGTCAGTAAAAGATCTTTTATCCTCACTTTGCATTCGACATTGAGCATTCAGAGAGCACAACAACAGTTAGCATAAAATTATTGAAGGATAAACCGTTGGTTGGTTAGCAAGACAAATCGAAGTTGAAACAGAACCCTAGCGGACACGTCACTTCAAAATCTCGTGAAAACCTACTTATACAAGTTACAAGTAAGTAATGGCTACTCCTACAGTGTTTGACATCTCTGAGAAAAAGAGATATGTGTTTAAAAAGCATCCATTCAAGTCTGTGCTAGATGATATAGAAGGGGCATTTTCCAAGACTCCGCTAGGAGTCATGCATGTAGAAGACATACGTGCTTACATTTACTGTAAGAAGGAGTCTGTTGGCAACAATAGCATAACCATGCTCATGGAATCAATGATGAAACCGGATTATTCATTCAAGGATGAATACGCGCATCTCATTGATAACCCTATCTTTGAGTATACAAATGCGCATGAGTTTTATGAACCAGAATGGGTTAAAATTCTACTTAGTAGGATACATGATGATCTATATTGGATTGGCAAAGTTCCTATCCGCATTACTACTGACATCATTCATGAGATGACTGGACTCTCCAAAGTTGGACCCGTTCTTCCTACTGGAAAAGATGTAAAGAAACAAGCTTGCTTATCTAGAAGTGACAGGTGCGGGATGACTGCTGATCCCATTGTGTAAGAAGACATCAAGCTCCTCACCATGATACTAGGTTACAAGTTTCAGCACGCAAGCATACTGAATAGTGTGTCCACAGCTACTGTTCTGGTAGCAATAAGGATGTCAAAAGATAACACAAAATATAATCTCTGTGAGATATTGCGCGCACAACTGATTAAGAACATTAGAGCTATCAAGCATGACAAGAGCAAAATATTCAGATTTGGCTCTTTGATTATCTACCTATACTTCCACATTGTTGGTAAAGTCTCTAATCTTTACCTAGATAGGAGAAAACCTACTATGCCACAAATTTCATTAAAGGCTACATCAGAAAGCAATGTAAACGATTCTATGGACATGGAGATCAAAACATTCAGAATCAAAATGCAGAAGAGGTTCATAATACTGGAGAAGACAGTTGAGAAATACAAGGACACCATATGTTTCATGGTGGAAACTGACTGTACATGCATGGAAGCAGTTGAGCCAAGAACCAAATGGATCCACCCACTTGGTTATGAAGTTGAAGAACATGTGTTGGAAGGTTATGCACAAGTTCTTTTGTCTGCGCCTAAAGATCCAAAAGGGCCAAGATGGGGCACATACATAGAGAAAAAAAATCAAGTAGATTTTTTCCTATACAGTGAAAATAACAAAAGGAAGGCATCAAGGATTACATCCAACATCCTAAAGGTTCATGGGGTCACACAAGAAGACCTAGATAAAGCTAGGGAAGCTAAAATTGCAAGAAAGCTTAAACAAACACCTACAAAAGTCAAGATAGAGAAATCAGATGATATCCACATTAAGAAAAAGAAGAAATCTGATGAAGATACATCTGCGCCTTCAACTACTATTGACTTGGAATCCTCTCCACCTTCGGTACCAAGCAAACTGACCAGAAGAAGGAAACAAGTTCCCACAAGTCACCCATCCTCAAGGACAACACAGAGCAAAGTTAAGAATACTCAAGTCCCTCCTGAGGTAGGATTCAGACCTAGTCTTGAAGTCTTAAGGAACAAAATCATTAATGAAGGAAGACTTGACTCAATTTCAAATGTTTATGACAAGTACCAAGAGATAGATAAATCAGAGATACATTCTATGATTATCTCTCACATGATCAAGTTTAAAAGGTCAGTATTGGAACTCAAGAGAAACATACCAGACAAAGTATGGAACATACTAGACCTATTGAAAAGAAAAGCAATAGAGGAAGATATAAGGATTAGAGAAGAAACATTAGACAGTCTTCTCCCTATTTTCTCACATGATGAGAAATTAATTCTGTTAGATTTGGTAAAACCTCATCTAAGAACCAAAACAAGAACTCTTCACATTATGAACAAAGAATATGAGTTGGTTGGAAAAGAGACTGAAAAAGCATTTGAGAAAGTATTTTTGGATAGACATATGTATCCATCAACGGCACCTATAGCTAAAATGACTCTAGTCCCTCCCAAACAGGATAAAGAACTAGTGATTCCAAATGTGCCTATGATAGGTCCACAGGATTCAATTCCCAAAGATACATCACCCTCTGATACAGTCAAGGATTCAGATGAAACCATTGTGATAAATGATGTTGAAATCACCATGTCAGCCTCAGAAAATTATTTAAATAAGTTTGAGGAAGCATTTGTAAGTACTGAAGAAGCTGAGAAGGTATGCACTGATAATACTTCTTTGCAGTAAGAACAAGTTCATGCAAGAGAAACAACATAACAGGATGAAGAGAGAAAGGATGAACCTAATGAACCACTCTCTATGGAGATCCCAGTGAAAAGTGAATATATGGATAGTCAAAATGCTATATTCACTCCATCCACCAAACCGTCAGCATCATTGTTGTCAAGCTTGACCCCTGACTCAGCAAACCTAGATGCTTGGGGAGAAGAAGACCTAATTAAAATCAGTGTGTTAGCCATGAAGAAAGCCAAAGAGAAACAAGTTATGAGAAACCCTCTCTTTCTAGAGTCAGTGAATATTTTGAACAACTTAGTACCAGCAGACAAGAAATTGGCAAATATCCAGTCAGTGGATGACGTTGACAATATATTGACTTGCTTCAAAGCAAACTTCACAAGCTTAGTAGATTCAGCTACTAAAACTGCAGAGGATGAATACAAAAAGGGAAGATTAGATGAATTGATCAACAACTTCTCACTTGATCTCAACTCCTTAAAGATTGGTCAAACAATTCTAAAAGAGTTAGCAGCAAAAGGAAGGAAGGTGATAGCAAATTGTATGGATAGAGGAAAATTCACTTCTGAGCACATCAAGAAGATTGAAGAAGCAAACATCTTGGTTGAAAACACCAGGAAATCAGTTGACACATCCTCCCAAGACATCAACATCTGTAAAAACATCTATCAAGGGCGGATAGAAAAGATTGAAAAGGCCAAGGTAGAGATTAACAAGACAAGGACCAGGCAAACACAACTAAGAAATGCACTTGCGCCCTCCTTAGCTGTCTTGAATGAGAACATAAAATAGATAGATGAAACAATTGTTACCTATGATCAAGGCCCCTGCATGGATCTGACAAAGATGGAGAATCTTACATATGCCTTATGCGCCCATCTTCAGACTGTTGATGCACTAAAGGCATTTTGGCAGCAAGAGATCAAGACTCTTTAGATTGAAAATCTAGATGTGTACTCTGAGTAAGTACCTAGGGACTTACAAATTTTGACACCTTTGTCATTAATGTCAAAGGGGGAGTAGTGTATATAAGGAGTATGATAGATAGCCAAAGTTATGATGTACAATTTTTGTTGTTAAGTCAAAGATTAAGTAAATTGACCAGATTCCTTTGTTGCCATTAATGACAAAGGGGGAGATTATTGGCAAGTTAACACTCAGGGTGTATATGAATTATTTTGTGTTGTCATTATGGAAACAAAGTCATATGAATTTTTGACAGTAAACTTTGAAGATCAAAATTGGCTAAGTACAGAAAATAGAGCAGTACAGAGATATGTAGTTGATCAAAGTACCAACGCATGTGTGTACGATCAAGTCAGAATATGCGCCTTTATATTTAAGCTTGCCGATATTTTATTATGCTTAGATTATACATGCATGGTATGGTATCATAGTACGAAGAAGCTACATCAGGTTAAAGTGCCACTAGTAGTTCATAAAATAGAGTATGAAGTTGACTTCAGATTTTGGATTAACGCATAATATTTCATTTTGTAATGGCCATGCGCCTATTGTAGTATGTTTGTAAATATGTCTTTAACACTCATGTAAACACGCCTAAGCCAATTTGTTTGGAAGCGTTGTGTATGTTGTTTTTGGGCCGACTAAGGTCATGTTTTTGGTCACGTCTATTTAGGCATGTATATATACTAGACATGCACTTTTGTATTAGGTGAGTGAATGGAAAAGAAGCAGAGAAGATATTCAGAAGAGAAATATAAGAAAATCAGTATGAAGTAGAAGTCTTCAAGAGATTAAAGCATCAAAGCATAAATAGAACTGATCAGACAACAGTGTTAGAACAATAATTCATCTTTTTGATATAGTGTATATCTATTATCTGAAGGTTGTAGCCTTCATCCTATTGAGCAGTGAGCTCTAACAGTGAGCCAACTACCTTTAACAGGGTTTTGTAAAGACTCCTAACAGGGTCATTTTACTTGCATTGTAAAGACTGCTCCTAACAGGGCAAAGGAACTCTAACAAGTTCATTAGACTAGTACAATCATTTGTAGGTACTAATTCCCACCGGGGTTTTCCTCTAATCAAGGTTTCCCCGTAATCATATCTTGTGTTAAGTGTTATTGTGTTATGCTTCAATTGTTATCTATTTGATTTAAGTTTCAAAGTGTTGAAAAAGATAAATAGACAAACATTGATTCACCCCCCCTCTCAGTGTTTCTAACAGCTTACGATCCTTATGTTTCTTCTTTCCTTTGCCATTGGAAGCCTTTGGAGTGGAGTCATTTTCAAGCAATGCATGATGCTTTGAAGACTTCAATTGACCCATGTGTGCAAAATTTTCTTGTGCATGTGTGAGTTGAGCTTTAAATTGATCAAGAAAAGGCATTTTGTATTCACTACCAACAACATCCACAGTATTATAGAATGTAGAAACAAAAATTGAATATTCAGGACCTAGCTTAGAAAGAATAGATAAGATCAATTGTTCATCCTCTTTAGTAATTCCATAATTAGAAACATCAATTCTAATAAATGTAGGAGCATCCTTGGGTTGTTAGCAATCTTGCATCACCCAAAAATATTTCCCTTTCAGTTTGTTCTTAGTTTAGTTTCTGTTAGCAATTTTGTATTTCTAGTAGTGTTCCTCGGTTTTGGATCGTTTGCTGCTGCCACCAAAAGGGTTTGTTCTGGACATCATGGTTTACCTATGTTTTGGATCACACCTCATTTGGATAATTTTATGTGGACATATTAAGGATTCCTGGTCATTTTTGTATTTTCTTCATGGTCTAATGGTCAGTTGAGGTTTTCTGATCTCATGAAGTATTTTACCGATCACCGAAGCTTGGTGATTCATATCCCAATGTTCTGGGGATCTTTGGTCGATGTCTCAGCATTGAGATCTTTATTATTTGGGTCCTGACCTATATTGTTGTATTACATTTTCTTATTCTTGGAAAATGTAATTGATTTGGTTGACTTATGAGTTGTGAAGGCTCTATATACGAGGCTCTTGATCTTTTTTTGGGATAGTTCTCAAGAGATAACCTAAGATGGTTAGCTTTAGGGTTTAGGTATAGATTTATGTTGGAATCAAGCATGTATGCCAAAGTTTTGTAATCTACATGTTGTAGGCAAATGAGATGTAAATACTCCATTCTGTGATAATGCAAATATTTGTTATAGCATGTTGATTATCTATTCTTGTTTTTGAGTAAGTTGTTTCTATTGTGTTGACTCTTACTGCATGGTTGGACCATCTCCATTGGAGAAACTCCGGCCATGAATGCATCAAGTGGTATCAGATAAAGGGTGATGTTCCTGTGTTAGAAGATCGAGTTCCTGAGGTTGCGAAGCCTTAGTTGAGCTTGTGTTGAGGTGGAAAAGTGTAGATCTGACTCACAATTGCAGAGGAATTGTGCAAGGGGATCGTTGAGGAGATTTATGTTGGTTGAGAACTTGTTTGTACCACTGAAGGCATACCAAGGTGAACACAATGTTGAGTTGGAGACAGGTTGCAAGTGTGATTGATAGATCATCGAGTCAGACACAATTAGCACCTTGTAATCAGATCGTTGTAGCTGAGGCAGTTACACCTAAGGATTGGAAAGATGTCACCTATAAGGATGAACTCTAGAAGGCTAGAAAAAATTATAGAGGACTTTAGAAATGAGATGAAGACTGAGATTAGAAATGTGTTGACAGGATTATGAAGGAATCTTTAGACTGGAGAGGAATATGGGAAGTTGTTGAAAATCTTGAGACTGTATAGACTGAGATCCCCAAAGATGAAGAAAGATTGTTGAGGGCTATGACATAAGTAAAGTCATAGGATGGATGTTTCTACTTTCACTAGTTCATTGCATCCTGAGGATTTGATAAATTGGATTGGAGAGATAGAAGATTACTTTGAGCTTGAAGATATAAGAGATCCACATAGGGTTATGTTAGCACAAATTAAGTTGAAGGGTCATGTTTCCTTGTGGTGGAAATATTTGTAGAAGGATATAGAGGAACATGATGAATAGAAAACCACTAGATGGAAGGTGATGGTTGCTATATTAAAGGCTAAATTCATTCCTGAGGATTATGAATTATAATTGTTCAAGAAACTATAGAACTTGAAGGAGAGAGACATGAGTGTGAAGGAATACACATAAAAATTTTATAAGATGACTATCAGATATGGACACCGAGAGGTATCTAAGGAGAAAGTGGCTATTTATGTTAATGGTCTGAGATTTAATATTCAAGATGAGTTGAGTATGTTGAGGATTTCTACAGTGGAGGATTCTTATCAGTATGCATTGAGGGTAAAAGATAAGTTAAAGATAAGACAAGGTAATCCTTGAGGGAAGGAAAAGAAAGAAAGTAGCAATGGAAAAGAGAAGCAAACCATTGAGGTGGAACCTGATTAGGGGACACTTAGAAGAGGGAATGGTAGAATGGAGTTCAAAGGTACTTGTTTCAAGTGTGGTGGCATAGGACATAAATATTTTCAGTGTTTTGAAGGATTTAGTAAGAACTTGGGTAGACAGAATCTTGTGGCACATGAGGAGCAGGATATTGATGAACTTGAGGTAAAAGAAGCAGAATATGAGATGGGAGAATCTCTTGAGCTTAGGAGAATCATGTTGAGTGAGAAATAAATTGAGCCTTTACAAAGGAGGAATTTTTTTAGGACTATTTACACATCAGGAGGTAAATGTTGTAAAGTTGTAATGGATGGTGGTAGTATTGAGAACCTGGTATCAAAATAGATGGTGCAGAAGGTTGGCTTGAAGAAGCTTAACCATCCTTGTGCTTATGGGGTAAGTTGGTTTTCAGATGAGAATATGGTGGAGATGAAAGAGAAGTGTTTGGTCAACTTTAGATTACAGAGCTAAGGTATTATGTGATGTGGTATCTATGAGTACTTGCCATTTTATAATGGGCGAACCTTGGCAATTTGATAGAGAAGTTATTCATGATTGTAGAAGAAAAGTGGTCACAATAGAAAAGGAAGGACATAAGTTTACCTTGGTTCCCTTGAAGGAGGTAGAGAGGAGAAGTGTAAGGAATTTAAGAATGGTAAAGAGTTACTATTCAGAGAAGAAGAATACAGAGGTTGGTAAGAATCAAAAGAAGGATCTTGAAGGCAAACCCGAGAACAAGTTGAAGGGTAAAGTGAAGCAACAAAAGGCCTTGGTTGCTGATCAGATGAAGGCTTGTAGAAGAAGTAATTTATTTTTTGTGATGGAAAGGAGCTAGTGGTAAGAAATATTGTACAAATGGTAATATCCTAGGAACAGAGCAGTTTCACACCAAATAGAAGCATAGTCGATGGGATCATAGTTGCTCATGAGGCAATTCATTCAGCGAAATCATGCAAACAAAGGAGGATGATGCTGAAACTAGATATTAGAAAGGCATACGAAAGAGTGGACAAAGGTTTTCTAAGAAAAGTTTTACTAAAATTTGGATTCTCACCAGAATGGGTTACGTGGATCTCCAGCATGATCTCAGCATACAAAGTTTCAATTTTGGTAAATGGGAGTCCACAAGGTTTTTTCCCCAGAATAAGAGGATTGAGGAAAGGGGATCCAATCTCTCCCTTTTTAATCATCCTCTTGGCGGAAGTATTGGGATGCTCCATTAAATGCAAAAGGGAGTTCATGAGCTGATGAGGCATTGAGATAGCTCAAGGTCTGGGACCAACCTCCCATTCTCAATTCGCGGACGATGCATGCCTTTTTGGCCAAGCCACTATGCAGGAAGCCATGGTTATGAAGAATGTCTTGGCAGTCTACAGCTCTGCTTCAGGAAAACGTGTCAATTGGGACAAGTTGGAGATCTTCTTTTTCAACACTAAATTAGGAACGCGGAATGCTATAGCATGGCTTTTTGGCGTCCACACTGGACAACTCCAGGTAAGTTTCTTGGTATGCCTCTCTTTTCTGGAGCCTCCAAATTTACTCATTAGAAAACTTTGATAGATGGTTGTATAGGAAAAATAGAAGGCTGGAAAAGGCAAGTGGCTAACCATGACAGGGAGAGTACTGATGCTGAAAACTGTGATCTCTGCTATGCCAATTTTCTCAATGGCATGCTTCAAAATCCCGTCCAAAGTTCTCAAAACCATCCAGCAACACATGAAGAAGTTCCTTTGAAATGGGGCTCATGACCATGATAAAATCCCTTTGAGTGTCTGGGAAAATCTTTGTTCTCCAAAAGGCAGCGGGGTGGGGGGGGTTGGGTTGTGGAATTGGAAGCTAATTAATGACGCCATGAGGACAAAGTGTATCTGGAAGATCTACAATGCCCCCCCAAAAAATATGGGTTAAATTATTACAAGAAAAATATCTTGACAGTCGGGACAGAGACATGATACTCACAATTGCAAATCCCCCTAAAGGCTCCGCATTGTGGAATTTTCTCCTAAGTTGCAGACACGTGATCACAAGGCATTAGACATGGCAAGTGGGGGACGAGCAAAAGGCAAATTTCTGGAGAGAGTCATGGAATGGCCAAGAGCCACTGCATAACACAAACATTCCACAGAGGATTATTGATGCAACATCACAAGCCTGGGGCACAAAGGTGGCAGATTTCTTTGACCAACAATCATTTGAGGAAGGCAATTTTGTCAAATGGAAAGATGTGGATGCTTTAGGGTTAGATCTAGAAGATGCAGAATGTATAAAGATGATTCTAAGAATTCATGATATTTTGTATGTAAGAGAGACAAATGCATTGCAATGGTGCGGTTCCAAAAGTGGTAGATACTCAGTGAAGGTTGGGTATACTATACTAGAGGAAAATTTTCAGAAAGTGGAATGGGAGGAAAATGTCTATTGGCACAAACACTACCTACCCAAAGCATGCATTTTTACGTGGTTGGCTGAAAACATAAATTTTTTGATAGTGGATAGATTGATGAGGCTCGGGTTTGCAGGACCTTTTAGGTGTGTCCTCTACGGGCAGACAAAAGAGACACTAGACCACATTTTTTTGAACTGCAAATTTGCGCAGACTGCCTGGGAGTTTGTACTAAATAAATTAGACTGGTAGGGTCCTATGCCTGAAAAGCTTCAAGAGTGGCTTGAAGCTTGGCAAAGCCCGAAACAAAAATTGACCTTTGCACCAATATGATTTTTTTTTTCGTTTACAACTTTGTGGACTATTTAGGAATGAAACAGACGGATCTTAGAAGGGAAGGAGGAGGATACCATAATTTTCCTCTCGAGATTGGAGAAGTCAATTTCAGAGCTAGTGTCAAATGCTGCAGCTCAGGTGAACACGTCAAAGATTCCATTTGACAACCAGGATCTCAAAATTTAGAAAAAATGGCCTCTTATTAAATTCAGGCCCATTCAAGGGCCTTGTAAGGTTAACCCTACCCAAGGTGATCAAAATAAAATAAAATGGACTCCACCTCCATCAAGTTGGATCAAAGGCAACTTAGATGGAGCACCGAAAGGCAACCCAGGCCCTTCAAGAGCGGGATATGTGGCTAGGAATGAACTAGGATACATTGTGGCTCTAGGAACAATGAGATTGATGGATGACACCAACAACACAGCGGAATGTCAAGCGACACTTGGAGCAGTCCAGATGGCGAAGAACCTAGGAATTTAGAAACTAGTCTTGGAAGAGGATTCATTGCTGGTAATAAACGAGATCAAGAAAGAAGAAATGGATGTGTGGTTTCTAAACCAATATATCAAATGCATAAGGGTCTTACACAGCAAAATCCCAGAGGTACAGAGTGTCCATTTATGCCGCGAGGCCAATGAAGTGGCAGACTTACTGTCCAACATTGGAGTGAGGAGACCAACCGACGACAAAACAAAACTTTTGGAGGATTTTAGCAAATTTGGATGGGATGAGATGGTACAAACAGAGGCCACGTCTGTGAATAATTGAAACTACTACATTTATAAAAGTGGAGGCACGAATAGAGATTTCATGTAGATCCTTTTTGTACTTTGAACCTACGCTTTTTGGGAAGAATGCTAATTGTTCATGGTGACACACGCAAAAAAAGGCAGTCTAGGATGGCAGGTGGCAAGGTTTGGGTTTGCATGAGGCCATGTTTGGAATGGTAAATACGATAACAAGCCACAAAGATAATCTAGTACAAGCAAATCCCTTTCACGCAAGGCCAATGGATCCCAACTTATGTCTCCATGATGACACAAAGTACAGTGATCCTTTCTCACGACAGGCCAGCTGCGGAGTGACATTTGAGGAGTCACATTTCTCCTTTAAAGCTCTGTGGCCACAAGACTTTTGTAATGAATTTATAGAGAGAAAGCCGAAAGGAGTAAGGTGAAGCTGTGGAGGTAGGCTTTGAGTGTAGTGTTTTTCTTCATAGTCTCGATGGGTGGCGAAGGAATCACAATGGAGGCAAATTTTTCGTTGGACTCCCCGAATCAACTCCCTACTTTTAAGATCCGCTTTGAAGATCCTGAGTTCCTGGAGGCGATTTCCACCATCTTTGGGGAAGAATTTTTGAATTTTGACACAAGGGCTCACACCAATTTGGACATATCCTCCCTCCTTTTGTCTTTGGGACTGATGGTGGGAAACACGAAGATTGGAATCCTGTCAGCGACAAGGAAATGTTTGGAGCCTAAATGGTCTGTCGGGCTTGAAGCGATTGTGGACCGAGCAAAACTCAGAGTGGGACTACGGATGACGCACCCCCCATGGCGCTTGATAGGTGGTGGTCCATGCATAGTTCAACCCCTGGTTGTGTGGACTTCCTCACAACCAATGGTCGTGAGACTTCCTAAAGTTTGGCGCAGCTGGGTGATGGTGTTGGACTGCTTGAATAAAATGGAGGAACATAGAGTGCAGAGCAGTGCCGCGGGACACAAACGCCATAAGACAACACTGGTAAAATCCACCGCTCCAGTGGAAGACACGGGCAAGCCAAGGTCCCACCATTACCTAAAGAAGAAGGTCACTGACTCTAAAGCCGCTTCGACAGGGGTGACGACAATCCCGAATTTATCACGGGAGGAAGCAAAGGGATGGTTTCAATAGGGTGGGTTTTTTTTTCCTTTTTTTCTAAACCAGGAAGATGATCTGGTTTCTCAAATGTAGGCACACTGTGAATTTTAGGTATGGGCATGAAATCTCTGTGGGTAGAAGCATTAATGTTGGCTTAGCAGCCTTTATGATTTTTTGGTGAGATTTTTGAACAGTGGTGATCTTTATAACAACATTGCAAAATCTGTTGTAATCCAACTTTATATTAATACAAATATTCAAAACTTTACCGGTAAAAAAACAATATTGTACAGATGTGAGGTATGATAGAGTAATTGCAGAGCAAAATAAGTGGATGGGTCTGACAGAATATGGAACAGAAATGCAGAGGTAGAGAGTTGAAATCAATGAGGTGTAGACACCCAAAAATGGTTCACACCTATGTGCCCCCTTTTTAACACATCTTCTATTCACTAATATTGTGTCATTCTTCCATGTCATCAATTACTAACATTTCTCTCATTTTAACCGAATTGATAATCTTCCTAAATCAATCATAATCACTCCTAAATCTTTCTAAATTGTTCCTTTTCAATATAGAATGTTCCTATTCTAGGGCATTGTCAAAGATCATCAATGACTAGTCAAGTCACTTTCAATTCAGTTTCAAATCCTTTCAAATCTTGTCAATCTTGTCATCATTGATTCAATCTCTTTCAAAATTCAGTCCAAGGCATTATCCAAGATCATCAATGCCTCATCATCAAGTCAATCCATGTTTTATCGATAGTGTTTTCAAAGTTCATCGACGCTTTCATTTTCAATCTTGTCCAAGGCATTGTTAAAGTTCATTGATGCCTCATCATCTTAAGTTTGGGATCATTGTCAAAGTTCATCGATGTATCCTCATATCTTTCAATCCTTTTCAATATCAACCCACAAGCATTGTCAAAGTTCATCGATGCCCCATCTTCATCTAGTTCCTTCAATAGCATTTTCAAAGTTCATCGATGCTATTTCATCATTTTTAATCATTGTTTCGAGCGCATCATCAAAGATCATCGATGTATCATATTTTTCTAAACCATTCTGGAACCATCAGAATCTTTCCTAATCCCCATCAGGATCATTAAAACTGAGGCAATCTTGTGTCTTTATCATCATTTCGGTCAACGATCAACTAATTTGTTCTCTTGGGATGAATAACCCATAGTTTATCCCTTTGTCAAAATTGAATAAATAAATTGACTTTATTTATTCCCTTTGTCCTAAGTCTCCACAATTAATTAATTTCTAATTAATTAATTAGCTAATTTCTAGTTTATGGAATTTTGAATTTCATAAATCCTAATTATCTATTTATGAGGAATATTGCATTTCTTAATTGTATTAATCCTCATAAATCCACATCACCTATCCCCTTCCTATTTTCTAGCCTCCACTTCCTAAATTCTAGCCTCCACCTTCCCTTTTCCTTTTGTCATAATTGTCATAGTTTATGACTGTTAGCTCTCAAAAATGCACCCTGTTAAGTTCACAAAAACTTAACCTTTTGGAGAAACATGGAAACATTCCAAGTTTGTGGGTAAACTATGACTGGAATGAATCTCCGGATTCTAGGCCGGCTTCCTATCTGGTGATCACCTGTTTGCCTTTTTGAAAAGATTGAAAACTGATGGGGAAAAGGGATAGAAGGATTGCATGAAAACGTAAATAGCTGAAATGAAACCTAAACTAAGGTGATCCACCAAATTTGACATGAAAACATAACACACACAGGATAAAGCCCTAGGTCAACTAACTGAATTGGAGGTAAAACACAAATCTCTTGTATAGGCATGCATTAATATTTCATAACAAGGTCATGATTAAACCTGTTAAGAGGAAAGACTTCACAGTTAA
>MU223175.1:319848-344382 GCA_018584345.1 Thuja plicata | reverse complement strand
TCTCTCTCTCTCTCTCTCTCTCTCTCTCTCTCTCTCTCTCTCTCTCTCTCTCTCTCTCTCTCTCTCTACACCAAACAAAACACTCCATCAGACCTATACACAAGTTCATCAGGTTGATAATTGTGACAACACTAAACACTTCTCTCCCACACACAAATATGACAACACTAAATACTTCTCTTCATCGAGTTGACATTAATGCAAACATTAGGTTGGCATTAATGACAACACTAAGAAAATATTGCTAACAAAGTCCACATTGCAAAATTAGCCTCTTGAATCTTGGGCTTCTTGAAAGAAGGAATAGGGGTCCAAAACATTAATAGGGCCTACTAGTTGGTGATTGAAACCTTTAAGCTTTTTGACCTGTGACTGCAGATTGTGTTTTGTGTCTACATCCATTTGCATCCTCTTGAAAACACTTGTGACAGCCTAACAGAATAGTTTCTTCTCCCCTTCTCTAATGGGGACCCCTAAGTCTATCTCATATATTTGATAATCTTCCTCTATCATATCTTCTTCCATTTTATCCACAAGGGGACTACTACTTGGGACTTCTAGCTTCCCCTTGATTAGAAGATATTTGGTAAATCTTTCAGGATTTCCTTCTTGGTTATTCTTCCCCAATTTTTTTCTCAAAACTAAGAAGTATTGAAATTGTACTTATATATACATCCATTATATTTTATGTACTATCTGGGATAACCACATAGTAGTACCCAATGTAGGGGGTCCATATAATTCGATGCAAAGAATGTCCTCTTGTTCTCTTAATTACACTTCCCTTCTAGGTGGAGATGCACAATGGAATGGAGGAGTAGCTCCATGGCTTGAGGAAGATGGAGTCTCCTAATGATCTTCCTTCCTTGGAAGAGTATCATTTTTATTTTTATCTTCAATTTATTCTTCTCATTATTTACTCCCCTTGTGAGTTTGTACTCTTTTAGGAGTAGATTCATTTTACTGTTTTAATGAATGTGGTTCTATAAGATTTTCTTCCCTAGAAGCTACTTGAATCTCCACTTTAGTTTTATCCCTTCCTCCTCATATCCAATGCCCATCTCTCCTAGCATTTCTTGTAGGTTATTTGCATCCTGAGTGTTGTCCTTGGAGAGCTCAACACTAGAAGATGTGTCTCGTGGGGCATCAAAACGTATGATATCTCGAAGGTCCATTTGAAAGAATCCACCCCCCCCCCAAAGGATCTTCTTTTTCCTTCTCAACCTTTTCCTCCTCTTGTACCTTAGGTATAACATGCATATCTGACTCTATATCATGTATCTCCAAGATATTTTGAGAGGGAAGCTCTAAGATGTTCTCTTGAATGGAACTCAGAGGGGATTTAGATACATTCTCTTTTGATGTATCCTCTTCCCAAGCTATGGCTTGTGAAGATATTGACCTTGGTATTATTTTTATTCTCTATAGAGGAGTTGTATATACATCTCCCTCTTCTTCCTTTTGCACCTCTACAACTCAAGGAAATGGAGTATCTTTCTTCAATCTCTTGTAGACCCTGTCGAGTTGTGTAGGAGGTTTTTTTATTCTTTAGTTTAATATGGATAGGTGGAAGCTTAGTTTGAGTGGAATAAGAAGGGACATCAATAGTTGTAGCTACAATAGTTACAAAATGAAAGAGAGGGATACCACATGCAACAGTAAGAATAGTGGTGGTAGAAGAAAAAACAATAGGCACTTTGGTGATAGTAAGAGTAGTGGAAGTAAAAGTAGATGCAATAGCCTTTCCCTTCTCTCTTTCCCTTTCTTACTTTTTTTTAATCTTCCTCACTATCCACCCTAACACTAACCTTACATGAATTGTAGGATGGGATGATAAATCTTGCCTTTTTAAAGTGGTTATCTTGTTCTTTGATGATATATGATTAATTTTTGGCACCTTTTCCTCTCCCTCATCCTTGGGCAGTGGATCCATTTTTAAAGGCTTGGGTAGCTAATCATTTGTGCACCACTAGATATGTCTGGATTTGAATCCATGTCCTCTTCCTCATCCTAATGTACATTAGCATTGAAGATATCCCTATTGAAGACCTTGTTGTGGTTATATGAGGGATGCAACTTGTCCTCACTATCATGGGTCCTGTGACCTTCACAAATATAAAAGACTATAGTATCACATGCCATATCTAGGTATATTATGTGATGATATTGGACCCTCACCTCATAGTCATCATAGTAGTTAGCCAAGTTATCCTCAATATGGGAAACATGCTTGAAATGGCTACCCATGACATGAAAGAAGGTACATATGGGATCAAACTTATCTCAGGTGATTTCAATGTTCTCCATTGAGTGTTCTTCCCACTCGCGACCTACTAGCTTAGCTACCTTCATGTATTGGAAACGATGTGCACCAACCTTGATGGGCGATTGGAAGAATGAATTATGTTAACTTAAGCATAAAAATCTTTCTTAGCTCCATCACTATCTATAGACACCCTAAACTTGAAATAGAAAATTTATTAATGTAAGGTGATAAATAGGGTTCACTACGTCATATGGACAAACTAAGAATCTTAGGCCCATCTCCTGCTACATTGGAAGGAATATGCTCCACTAGGCCACAAGAGGGATGAAGCACTAGGTAGATGCAATGATCATTTACTGTTTGAGGAATACGACTACACAATTGTGGATGGAAGATGCAAGATCGAGGGCCAAATGAAATGAATTGGTGATTTTATAAATGCACAAGGAAACTCAAAACATATAGACAAATAATAAAGAGATTTGGTGACAAAAGATCATAAATGAACCACAGTTTGAATTTAGAGTTGAAATAGAGGGACTGGAGTGTTGAAGTTTGAAACACAAGCATTGAAGGATCAAACAACAAACAAAAACACCTTCCATTAGAAAACGTAGCAAGAAAGAATTGTTGTATTCCCCAAGTGCAAAAAAGGAATACAATATACAATATGAATGATTGCTAGAGGAATTATAATGAAGAGATCAATTTCTTTTATAGAAAGAAATTGTTCTACAAATATGCAAACAACAACTCTAACAAAAAATAGAAAATTAGAGATAGATCTAGGCAAACTAGAAGTGCATGTTATGTACAATGTACAAACTAGAGCCCAACTAGACTAGACTAGAACTAACCTAAATTTAGGCTCAACTAAGTGAACTTAAGCTAGAGCATGAATATACAAACATGTGCTCAATTATGTATAATGAAATGCATGAGAATACTCTTGAGCATGTGTACAATTAGTTAATGCAACAAATGCAAATATGCATGCTCTAACACCTCCCCTTAAGTGAAACTTAGAGAGACAAAAAAGCTCTAAGTATGAAATACATAAATGGATCCTAGAAACAAAAGGTTTGATTAGGTAACCATGTATAATGAAAGCCTCTCAAAGTGGAGAAAAAGGAGAAAAATAACATGGGAAAAAAACTCCTCTCCAAAAAAGAGTGATGCAACTATATGAAGTGCATAAGAACATGCCTTGAGACACTAGAAAAATGTGGACAACTGTCAAATGATAATCATCATAGTGTTGATTGAAGAACCTCCTCTAGAACCAAGATGATGAATAAGATCAATCTATATGAGTGCCCTCAATGATACTACTCAAACAATTATCAAATGGAAAATAAAGAAAAAACATATGTCAGGCAGATATATAAAAGACAACAATTTGCATGAGTTCCCCCAATAACACTACTCAAGAAATGAACATATGAAAAATAAAGGAAAAAACATATGTCAGTTGAAGATACAAATGTCACATGAATCTATATGAGTGACCCAAATGACACTAATCAACCATGCAAGAACAAATTGCTAGTAAACAATGCATGTGTCAATTGTCTAAAAAAATGATCAACTATGAAACCAAGTATTAGCACGAATAACAGAAACCCCCCATGATGTTGACAACAAAGAGACATGACAATTCCACTGAAACTATATGTCACTAAGGAGAAGATGAATTCAAGGCCCATGCGGAAAGAGCATGAACTTTGCATGTCTATAAAGAAGAAGACTTAGGGGTTGAAATGTGATGCTACTACATTGCCTCTTCTAAAGCCTCTAGTCTATGCTAACACCTATTTTATGCATGTACCACCTTGTCACAAAAACTAACAGGATCACCTAACTTCTTCTTTATCTTGGAAGAAGAGTCACAAGACTAAGAATAAGGAGAAGGAGATGGAGAGGAGGAAGATCTTTGATCTAACTTCTGAGAAGGGTTGAAGGGATGCTCACTGCCCAAAGACTTTGTCTTGGGCTTCTACTTCTCTCGTGAGATGATTGTGCAACCAAATCTTTGGACTTGGACCCAAGAAACGAATCATGTTAAGTCAAAAAAAACTTCTCCCATGTCAAGTGCCCATAAAACACCTCAAATGAACGAAAAGTGAAGGCATCTCCCATTACATCCATGGTAGAATAAAATGTAGAAGAAAAGACCTAAAAGGGGCCTCAAAGCTCAGACAAGATCACGAAGTTGCACTCTTTTTTAGTCTTCTCTTTCTACATCCATGCAATAAAGTCCTAATGGAATTGAGATTCTCTAAGAAGTCCTCAGTGGACGGAAAAAAATCAAGCACCAAAGTAGTTGAATTCATCTCTAGCCCAAACAAAGACTGAAACTTGAGCCACATGGCTTGTGGATTAGTGCAAGACTCAAGATGAAATACGAGAGTGTTTCAAAAAAGTATAAAAATCAAACTCATAGCCTGGTCCATCTTGTTTTTATTCTGAAAGACCTTAAACGGGCGAGTCAAGTTAAGTTGTGTCTCATCCAACATGAACCACAACCCTATGGATAGAAGTAACATGGTCATCTGGCCCTTCTAGGTATGATAGTTATGAGAGATGAAGGGAGCTATGGAAGTAGAATCCCCTGTTCTAAAATATTGCAAAAAATACCCCCCATAACAAGAAAACACAAACCCCCCTATAACTAGTTAGTTGAGAAATCACAAAAACAAGAAATGAATTTTTTTGAGATCAGTGTGTACCTAATAAAAAATATGCAAAAGATGACCTAAGTTATATGTACAGGATGTTGAGAGTCTTCCAATGATGTGTGGAAGTCAAAAAATAGAGTCCATTTGCTTAAGTTATCGCCATGGAAATGAAAAAATGAAGGTGACTTTGTAGGCCTAGTATAGAAAATTGGTGAAGAATATGTAAACATAAAAATAGTGGAATGATTGACGCCATAATTAGCTTTCCAACAATATCTCATTTTCATAATTTTGATATCTTATGCTCAAGTTACAACCAAAAAACCAATTGCATATTTTTAGGGCTTAGAGAGCTTGAAGGTTTCCAAAAATAGAAAGTTTCCAAAAATGGAAGGTTTCTAAAAATAAAACATTTTTGAAAATAGATAGCTTCCAAAAACAAAGAAACTTTCCAAAAAAAAAAAGTCTAAAAATGGAAATTTTCAAAAATAGAAACTTTTCAAAAATGGAAAGTTTCCAGAATATATGTGATGCATGTTTTCCTCCAAAAGGTGATAAAAATTATCCAAATCCAAATCCAAATCCACACAAGAATGCAAATTCGAACACCCTACAATGCTCTCGAGAAAGGAAACCCTCAAAACTTGAAAGGGGTTTGTTGAATTCACACTCTAATACCACGTTGAAGTATGCAACACAACAACTAAATGATCAATCAAAAAACAAAACCACCTTCCACATGCAAGGGTAACAAGAAAGAATTGTTAGATTCTCCAAGTGCAAAAAAGAATACAATACACAAGATGAATTACAATGAAGAGATAAATTATTTTTATAGAAAACAACAATTCTAAAAATATGCAAAAGTTAATTCTAATTAAAAATAGAAAATTAGAGCTAGATTTATGCAAACTAAAAGTGCATGATATGCACAATGTGCAAATTGGAGCCCAACTAGACTAGAATCAACTAGGTGAACTAAAGCTAGAGAATGAGTGTCCAAACATGTGCCCAATTATGCATAATAATATGCATGAGAATATTCTTGAACATGTGCATGATTAATTAATACAACCAATGTAAATATGCATTCTCTAAAATGGGGTACCCTAGACAACCTACTCCGAGGATTGGGCACATTGCTTGACATGCTCCTCGTAGTTTTTGCTCTGATGAGTTGTAGATTGTAGCTCCTCACCTAACCTCTCTGTACCTTTTTCTATGCATTCATCACTTATACCTACAAATAGAAAATAAGGGAAATGTTTGTAGAAAGGGGTTTGCCTATGTCAAATCCCAATTTAGGAATTTATGTTGAAATTGAAATGAAATATAAGCTAGATCAGGGAATTTAAATGTCTTATACATTGATGATGCATTTTCCTTTGAAGTTGATCATACGTGTTAATGCAATAACATGACTCCAAAAAAACATAAAAGGAAACCATAAATGGCATACTTTCATGAAGGTTGTTGAAGCTTGCCACAATGAAGAATATGATGGGATGAAATGCCTTGAATGTTGAAAACTTTATCCTTGAATGCTTAGATGTGAAATTGTAGTTGCGAGCTCCAATTGAACTCAATTCATTCTAAAGTGAGGGAGGGTAGCTTGATTTTATGCCTCTCCCAACCATTTCGGTGTGTAAAACTTGATGAAAGCTAATGCAAGTTGAAAATCCCTACTAAAATAATCTAACCATTGAGCAGGGTGCCTTGATTGGCCCGCTCCCCCAATGTGGACTCAAATTGGGACCAAAGGTCTTATTTGGAAAGATGAAGATATAATTAATTATGGAATTGAATTGAGAAAGCATGACTAGATGCAGGATGTCATACATGCTAAAAATAGGACATAGCTAAGTAAGAAATTGCATAGGCATGAAATTTATGACCCATTTAGCCTCCACTTTAGAAAAAGTATGAGCCTACATGCATACTCACAGTAAAGTAGAGAGAGAGACGACATCACTAAGCTCAAGGGATGAAGTCCCCATACCAAGGATCTTAACTCATACAACCATGTGCAAGGGCACATAAAATAAAATAAAAGTGAAATAAAGGCAAAGGCAAATAAAGACAAAATACACACAACATAAGGGTTAGTACTTAAAATAAGGCTCCAAATCAACTAGTTGAAGAGACCTTGATGAACAAACTCTCAACCACTAGTATCATGCTCAAACGTTAATGGAGGAGCACAAGTGGTCACATGGAAAGAGAAAGAGCATTTATCAAAGATCAAAGAGGACTTCATGGTCCAACCAACTAGCAAGATATGTTATGTCGTGTGTGTGTGTGTGTGTGTGTGTGTGTGTGAGAGAGAGAGAGAGAGAGAGAGAGAGAGAGAGAGAGAGAGAGAGAGAGAGACTATTATGCTAAGTGACCCATTAAACAACATTGACACCACTGGACAACAATCTATGTTATGTTTTGTGATTTGTGAGATAAAAGAGGAGGAAGAGAAGAAAATAGTCTAGCAAGCTGTATTATGCTAATTGTACTTATCCCAAGAGAGAGTTTATTGCAAAGATGGAGTTGAATAGTCTAGCAACATGTGTTATGCTAATCAACCCATCCCAAGGATAACCAAGAGAAGCATTGTATACAAGAAAATCTTCTAAAAATGGTGTGAATGGATTATCAAGGAAAACATTGTCTCGAAGGAAACATGTTAAAAAGGTGCAAAAGGATAACCAAGGAAAGCATTGTTATATGAGGAAATCCGCTAAAAAAGATGCAAAAGTATTATCCAAGGAAAGTATTGTCTCTAAGGAAATATGCTAAAATAGTGCAAAAGGATTATCTAAATTAGTGCAAATAACTATATGAGGAAAACATTGTCTCCAAGGAAATCCACTAAATTTGTGCGAAAGGATTATCGAAGGAAAACATTGTCTCTGAGGAAATCTACTTAAAACTATGCAAAAGGATTAGCCAAGGAAAGCATTGTCTCAATGGAAATCTTCTATATAATACAAAAGGAAGCTACATATATACCCCCCTCCTTAATATGGAAACATAAAAAATTTGGTGGCATATTAAAGAAAATTAGAACAAGGATACCCACCTTCAACATCCAGAAGATATTGGTTAGGCAACAATGTACATGCAACCCTATCCAAAGAGGCATAACTCTTTTACGCCAAGGAAGAGATAGTTGTGAAAATATATTTTGCAAAAAGTGTAAATGGATCGTTTTGAAGGATGCACAAGGATAGGAGGAAGATATCTTTTCTCAAAGACATCTACCTCCAAGAGGAGATATTGAACAAAAATAACATCATTAACCAAAAAAGGGGAAGGAGAACAAGAATTCCCACTTTCTCCATTACTAGGTAAAGGGATTCTTGATGAAGGATAACACACTTTAATTCTCCAAGAAAGAGATTTGTTTATGATAGATATACAATTACTAAAAGGGAAGAGGTGATGATCAAGGATACACACCTCTTGCACAAGAGAGAATCCTAAATCAAAACAAACAATTCCATGTAAAAAAATGACACATGATAAAAAAACACCACTCCATGAAGGAAAGTGCATCCTTAGAAAGGATAAGAGATTGAGAAATGAAACCCTACCCCATAAACGTTAAGGAAAGGAAAGGAACTATTATGTTGCTCTCAATGCATGATTTCTAAATGAAAATATAACACTACGCAAGACAAAGAGTCCCCAATAAAGAAAACTACTAAGATTACATTGTGTGGAGAAACATAATAGCCAACGGAACTGCTAGTGCACAATATTTTGAATATCAAGGAAAAGAATAAGATCCTTTGTGAGAAAAATAAGACATTCGCTAAATCTTGAACAAATGGTCTAAATTGAACACAATAAGGAAGAACATGAATATTACTATGATGAAAAAGACAATGGACATTATTGTTATTTGGGTTTTGATTGTTTGGAAATTTGAGATAAGGGAATTTAATATTCTTATCATATTTGAGTCTCCAAAGGATTTTGGCTAAGGCCAAGCAATCTTTAGTAATGCTTATTTATTTTGGTAAAAGGGCTAGTAATGAAGGTGGATTTCGACTAGAAGTAGCAAGAGAAATATTTGCTTGAGTTATATAGCCTATACCATTTCTGGCGACCCGTGTAGAAGGAGCTATAGGGACTTTTATTCCATGTTCTTGTATTCCAAAACCTTGTCCATTATATCCTTGTTTAGAAGTAATGTCATTATAGTAAGCCTTTAGTTAAGAGGGTGGAAGACTTAGATCTTGTGGTTTATGGAAAGGTGTTGTGTAAGGATGTATATGAGGATTGATCTCTTTAGGGAGATAGAAAATCGTATCATCATTATTTATATCCACTTTATTAGGTTGGTAAAAAGAAGGCTCATCTAATTCTTCATCTTTACTTAATATTATGTTAGGAGGTAGATCATGATTGAAATTCATAACATCATCTTGATTTAATATATTTTGATGGTGAAGATAAGATCTGGGAAAATAAAGAGGTTCTAGGGAAGTACTTAAACTAATATGATTAGTCTCTAGCACAAAGTACCTTTATGAGGAGAGAACCTATTACTTACTAATGTCGTATGATTAAGAATGGTATTAATAGGAGTATGGACTCTCCTAATTAATAAAGAATAACCTAGGGGATGAACTAATGTTGTTCATTTCAATGTCACTTATAGGATTTATCACTTTCTACAAAAGCTCTTATCAAATCTATTATACTTTAGTAGTTTGTCTTCAACATAGAAACTTCAACACTACATGCTCAATCACAAGACTAAGCTCATTGCCAAGATTGAACCACTTAAGTACCTTATGTCTAAGGCCACTTTCATAAGTAAAAAAGTCATATGGGTTATGATCTTAAGTGAATTTGACATAGAATATATGGACCACAAATCAATTAAAGGACATGCTATTGCAAATCAATTGACCGAAACTCTTGTGCAAGGCGATCACCCCATTTCCACAAAATTCCCAAATGATGCCATCATGACAATCACAGTACATGCCCAAAGAAAAATTTACTTTGACAACACTTATACTAAAAAGAGAGTGGAGACAAGTATACTATTTTTTACCCAAGGAGATTGCATACCAAAGTCCTATAAGCTTGTCTTTCACTATACCAATACGATAGTAGAATACTAAGCTCCCATAATATGACACTATCCCACCATCAAGTGGAAAAAGTCAACCTCATGTTGCAAAAATTGTCATCAAAAGGATGAAGTCAAGTCATTATAATGTTTAGCAAGTGAACTTATGTCAGTTAATGTATGCTATAGAAGCTTGTGTGGAGTCCATTTGCCTATTTTTAATTCTTTGAAGTCGAATTCAACTAAACAATCTTACGAAACTGTGTGTTCATGTTCCTCTCACAACTTACTTCATGGAATTATGGTGATATTCTTTCAATCTATCATTTCTTGTGTCAATGCTAAAAAATTGGTCTTTGATTTAGCCATGAGACAATATCCATTCGTGTTTTTCAATCAAAGCTTCCAATGTTTGGATATTAGTCTATAATTTAACCAATAAAAAGTTACACTTGGTTGTTAAATCTAAAAATCTCACTCTAGTATAAGGTATTATAGTTCAATGTTGCATCTTGAGTCAAATGCTAGTCAACTAGTATTTTATTTTAAAAGAAAAAGTCACTTTGAAGATTTGTTTAGTGGAAATGTTTTTTATTTCTATTGATTCAAGTTTTGTTAGATCTCAAGGAGTTCTCCCTTCTAATTTGATTTTATTGTATTCATTATTTTGTTTTGGTTGTCACAACAGTAACAAATAAAAACACCAACTCAACATTAATGTGGATAATATTGCAATTTGTCCAATGACAGAATACATGACAATAATAATTGATAATGTCAGTCTATAACATTAGTTGTCACTATTGTTATGATGCATTACTGTAATGTTCCAAACTCCATATGTCCATCAAACTCCTTCACTCTCGATGTACTTTGTGCTGCAATGACACTGATGCTGCTCTCCAGAGCATTATTCATGCTCTCTTGAAGATTGTCCCTAACATGGCCTGCATATTGCCACCTCTGAAATTCCACCTCAATGCGGGCAAGCAATTGCTCAAAGGCATTCCCTTCCAGACACTTCTTATATTCGTACCAATATGCTCTATCGCAGGACTGAAAGTTGCCTTGCAACATCAATGTCAGATCGTACATTATGCTAATTTCATCGTACGTCGCTATAGTTTGTCACATGTTCAAGCCGCCAAGGTTGCTGCTCATTCGGATGGAAGTTGACGTGTGTACAATTCTGAGGGGGTATGTCGTACAGTAACCAGGAGCAGGTTGGATGGTGTCTGTCGTGCAGGACCTAAACCGTAAGGTAGTATTGAGCTTCCTTCGGATTGAGATCTCCTTCGGGCCAAGTCCGCCTTCGGGCCAAGTCTTCCTTTGACCCGAGCCTTCCTTCGGACCCAGATTTCCTTTAGGTCGAAGCTTCGGGCCAAGATCTCTTTCAGGCTGAGTCTCTCTTCAGGTAAAGATCTCCTTCGGGCCGAGATCTCCTTCAGGATGAAGTCTCCTTCGGCTGAAACTTCCTTCGGGTCAAGTCTTCCTTCTGGTTGAGGTCTCCTTCGATGAGTCCTCCTTCGGGCCAAGATCTCCTTCGGGTCAAGATCTCCTTCCGATCGAGCCTTCCTTCTAGCCAAGATCTCCTTCTGTTGAATCTTCCTTTGGTTTGAGATCTCCTTCGGACCGCGTCTTCCCTCGGGCCGAGATCTCCTTCGGACCGAGCCTTCCTTCGGGCCGATATCTCCTTCGAGCCAAGTCTTCCTTTGGACTGAGATCTCTTTCGGGCCAAGTCTTCCTTCAAGCTGAGATCTTCTTCAGACCGAGATCTTCGGCTGAAACTTCCATCGGGCTGAGATCTCCTTTGGGTCGACATCTCCTTCGGACCAAGTTCCCCTTCAAGCTGAGTCCTCCTGTGGGCTGAGATCTCCTTCGGGCCAAGATTTTCTTCAGGTCAAGATCTTCGAGTCGAGCCTCCCTTCGGGATGAGATCTTCTTCTACTACCTATCATCAATCACATCGATGCCTGGACTTCCTGCACCCTTGCCATCATGCCATTCAATCATTTCCCAAGAATAGTCTGGAACCTCTAATTTTACCTACATATGCAAATCCTCATGTGACTGGAAAGACCCTATGATCATGCCTTCATCCTCCTTATGTAATGCACCATCTGACATGCCATCGCCAACTTTCTACCATTTATGTAACTGAGATATTAATTTTTCTTCACAATGCTTAAATACTTTATCGACCAATCTACACGCCGCCATAGAAGGAACACACTCAAGTTTGCAAACTGCCCATAACATAGATATGACAAGTTGGGATATTTCCTCCATCTCTTCAATGCATGAAATCATAAGGCTCTCCATAGCAACCGAAACCTTAGTTGTGACTAAGAAATGATGAAACATATCATGGATCAAGTCTTGCAGATCTAGATCTAAGAGGAGGTTACTTACTTTTACATTCGCATAATTCTTCAATATTATAAATCTTCGACCAACTGGATCACTACTATTGTCATCCAAGCTCTGAAAGTTGTCAACGATCAAGTGCAATATCTCTATCATGGTGTCATCGTCATACGGTGCTTGAGGAGCTGAGATTCTCAAAATCTCACTTAGACGTGCTGCACTGACCAACTTGATTTCATTGTCACAGTGTCTCAACAAACTGGGTTGTTTTAAGGCGACCTTAATCAAAGCAAGGATCTTCTGTATGAATTTTGAAGGTGATTGGTCCACCTCACCCAAACAAACTTCCAATATATCTAGAGGAAGATTAATACCATCACTGAGTTCCTTTCCTATCTTTTGTAGTGCCTTCAACCACCACTCTCCATCACTACTGGGCGCCATAGTGTGATTTAGATTCCAAAATCTCTCAATCATCCCAACAGGTTGGCAAGATCACCAACTCTAATACCACTGTAATGTTCCGAACTTCAAATGTCCGTCAAACTCCTACACTCTACGTACTTCGTGCTGCAATATATGAAGGCCAATGGCTTACAATGTAGTTGAGCCACACGACAGACTGGCTAGCCGCACAGTAGTTGAATCACTCCTCGATTGATGGCATATGGTATATGCAATATCCATAAGATAGATGCAATGTTTGTACGGTGGCTTCAAGTTGGTGGTTAGTGTACGAAAGCCCTGAGGGATATATCCATATGGTAGAGGGTTTCCTCCACTCGGCGTACTGCGGATGTTCTTAACCATACGATGACACTGATGTTGCTCTGCATGGATCATACGATGAAAAGAATGTTGTTGATGCCATATGGTAGAATGGTCTGTACGTGTGGAGGGAAGATAGCAAGTATGTTGTACGACGTGCTAGTAGGTTGGAAGTCCATATGGTAATGCCTATGTCATACGATCAAGTCCAGAATATGAAATGAAGTATCATGACACCGCTCATAACACTGATTAATATGTAATTCAAAGCAATGCCACAAAGCACAAGTGAAAGAGGGAAAATAATGATATCGCTTCAGATCTTCAACACAATAGTCACAGAAATGTAAATATTATATATCGTTGTTGAGCACAATTCCAAGTTGATAGTCGCTAAGTTGCCAAAAACATGCAAGTAGAAATTCAGATTCAATAATGATAGCACTTCAAATTGGAATAGTTTTGGACACACACAAAACCAACAGAATAGGGTGAGGAGTTACTCCCACCAAAACTACAACAAACCAAATAGGGAGGATCTTTCACCTCCGAAATGACATACAACAAAACTCCAACTAGAATTCGCAATAATAATAAAATATCCAAAATTCAACACATCAACAACTACCTTCATGCCGGACATAAATACCTCATTGGAGAAATTCCTGAGGGTTTACAAAAGAATGCTGACCCAGTAAACACCTACGGACAACAATTAATAAAAACAACCTCCCCATTAATTAATTAAAGGTTCTTAATAATATTTCTTTTAAATAGGGACTAAATAATTAATTACTTTAAATAATTTATTCTCTATCAATTTGGGGACATTACAATTAGTGGCTAAATATACTATATTTCATAAGCAATATAGTGCCAACAATGTAACATTACAAATAACACAAAGGAGAGGGTATGCATGCAAGCCCAATCATGATAAAATTACAATTATTAAGATGCTTTTGATCATAGAGCACCTCAACTGTCCACCATTGAACACTATTCTTCCCTTCTTGAATGTGCCCTCGAACAAAGTGATCCTTTATCCTTACTTGGGTACAGAATTGTAATTTTAATCTACTCCCACTTCAAATGATCTCTTCCATTTCTTCATCAATGTCCATTCCATAAGGAGGTTGGCACCTCCATATGCATGCCTCCTTATATATAAAGGGCATACTATGAGTTGCATTCTATTATCAGATAAGGAGAATAACATATACTGACAATTATCATCATGAATTTGAAATTAGTGAAACATTTTCTTATGTAAAATATTTTACCAACATCCACACACCACTACACATTTCACTGGGAAGCACACACAGTATACTTGCAAGTGATGCAACCATGGTAGCATTCTATTTATGCAGAACTGACATGGAAAAACTAGAAGTGTGAATTGAATTGAAATGCACAGGTAACATGAAATACACTACAAACTAAAACAATTAAAATATGATGCAAAAATCGAAAAAAGGGGTACTTAAAGCAAATTGCAGAGTTGCAAATCTTTTCATCAAATATCAAAAAGAAAGGCTTTCTGGTTTGATCTGGAATACCCTTACTTTTCTCACAAGTAAGTGCTTTCTTTGCATTTTTTGCTTCTATCCTTGCAACAACAGTTTAATTGCATTCACCACTCGTCAATTCAGTGGACATTTTCAGTAACTGATTCATGTATTCATCTACTCATCATGGATCCAAATTCAACATCCTTGTATTCCAACAATCATCCGCAATGCATTCTCATCCCTAATTCATAATGACAACAATAGCAGACAACATGTTCCAGCTCAACATCAATTTTTGGGAGAAATAGATTAAGAATAAGCATGTGTAATGAGGTTGAAATGAAAAATGATAACATTCATGCTAATATTGTTAATATCAGAATATCTGAATGAGATGCTGCTTTAGATTTTTATAAGGAATTTAATTATTCCACCTTTGTATCCTTTTTCCAAATTCCATATTGTAAAAGTTCCCTTAAAATTCTTTCCGAACTTTATCAAAGCAACATGCTTTCATGAAGTGATGCTTTTAATGTAAATACCAAGGAAACTATTTTCTGATAACCAGATAATTTAAATTATGCCAGCCAATAAAAGTTTGACGATCATGGGTTCTTTAACAGTTGTAACAAATCTCATACAGCACTCACACAGTCCTCAGTCATCAAACTCAAGTTGAAAGGTTCTGATTTCCATAGGCGCTAATTCCACAATAAATTCTTCATTTATTTTGTTTCTCTCAGATGGCTCATGCATATCATTCTCTTCACCTTCAATTCGCCAGTCCAATGATGTCATTTCTGACTTTTCCTGAACCGCTGAAAGATTGAGCTCAACAACTTCTTCAATCTACAAAATCATGCAAAAAAACTATTTCAACAATTACGTGCAAATATGCCATTTAATCTTGACTCTGCCATTTAAAATCATTAAAGGGACCACAGCTCCCTACCATTCTTCATATTCTGACTCAAAGAAAATGTGAATATGCTTACATGCAAATTTTTTATCCCCTTATGTAATATATACATGATTTAATGTGTATGGGTCAATCGCCCATGAGATGGCAATGAGTGATGGGAGAGTAAAGATAATACAAGGACCTAAAAGGCAAATATTAAATTAGATAAAGCCATGATAATATGTTCAATTGTATTTGTTACAATAACCGTCCATTAAAAATTTCTCTGGAAGAAAAATACCAACAATAAAGGGTAATCGTATGTTATGCATGACTTATTGTCCACAACATTTTAAATAGTTATGATTACATTTTCAAGACCTTATTCCATTCTTAGAGCTAAGTGTGTTTATTTTTTCAATGGTTATCATAGGAAATGAAAAGTAAAAATTGACCAAAATATCATAGTGATTGAAGCTTAGAGATAATATGCTCATATCAAACACAACACAACATATTTATGAAGAGAAGATAAGAACATGTTTATATACTAAAGTTAGAGACATTAAATTGCGACAGTTTTTGTACATGCAAAATCATAGCTGTAAATTGTTTAATGTAGTGAGCTCATGTGAAAAAGCATAAAGGAATTCTTATGGACAACCCGGGTCCAACTATTGAAGAGATGCAACAACACAATGAAACTAGGTCAAATATGACATCCATCTCGCTGATGTGACATGCTCCAACAGAGGAAGCAGGGTGCAAGTCCCCTCAGTTCACAAGCCCCAATAATGTATCTTTACTTATTTGAACTTCAAATTTTTTAAATGGCATTAATTAATAAAATCAAAAGAAAATAAAAAAATAATATTGAGAAATCAACTGCAAGAACCCAGTGTTCACTTGCTGTTCATCTATCCATTTCAAGAACATTTATTTCTGGTTTGCCACCAAGATGTATATGAATGACTTCAATATTCCCCTTCAAAAGTCACCAATTAAAATCAACAGCCATAAAGGACTAAACTTTAGAACAATATATACTCAACATTTGAGGTTTTGCTAAATAGGACAAATAGAAAGTCTTTATTATCATTCTGATTTATTGCATTTGTTAAGCCTACCAAAATTGTTGGAGATCAACTCACGATTCCATGATCATTTTTAGTCATATCTTCAAATTGAACTAAGTTCTCTAATGTTTGTATTAACTTGAAAAAATATTAGTCAATTTGAAAGACATCCTCTGTAAAGAGTTTCCAATTATTGTCCTTAGGCTTTCTAGTTATTTTAATGTTTACTCCCTACAGAGTATATGTTCTAAAACAGGAATATGAACAAAACGCAGATAACATAGCAATTCAGATAAAACATATAACACATGAGACTGGTAGAGAAATGTAGCTTTTATTTCCATGTAATGTCGATACAATGCTAATTGTTGTTCCTAGTACCAACCCACAATATAAAGCACTCAACGGTTGGTTAGGAGTGCCAACTGTCGGTTGCCTACAACTACCCGAGAACTTATTTGTCACTACATTGTCTTTTACTTAATAAAACATAATTTATTATAATTGGCAAAACTGCTGCCAACATCAGCCCCCCCAAAAAGTAGTCTTCTAGACGACATAACAAAAACGGGTTGATGTACTAGAATAATAACAACTATTGGGAGGTACGGTGAGAAGACACCCTCGGAGTCGTCGACGACATTGACCTAGGAAGCTACTGACGAAGAAGTCGCAGGTCACGTTCTGCTATCAACTGTTTTTCTTGAGTGACTCTTACCAGCTTGACAACATCCATCAGATCTCTTTTTGTGCTCTCAAGCTCTCCCACAGTAGCTCCCAATAGTCCCTCTACTTCCGCAAGCTAAGTCTGGTACTAGAAATTTTTTGTTAGTCCACAAGCTTCTCCTAGGTGGCTGCCTTGCGCTGTACTACCAACACACACTCATCCTTTGACTTCCTCTTGTACTGGGTATCTCTTTGGAGTTGCAGAAATGTATCTCTCAATACATGCTCCATTTTGTGGAGGGCGCCCATCATGCCACCCTACCCCTCCAGTGTGTATGGTTTACACCATGTCCCGACCTTCTCCAATATCTGAGTGGCCATCCATAAGCTGTAAAATGGTCTACAAATTTCCCGCTCGCAACCCTGTGTCATGAACTGCAAGAGCCTCTCTACCTTAGCTGAGATGGGTCCCATGTCTCCCTATTTGGTGAGGTTTGCCACCCCACGTGCCATTGCAACAACTCCCTCTAGTTCTGCCAAATACTTCTGGATTGATCCAAGGGCATCTTGCGGATTGGGCTTGGAGACCCGGATGTAGTCATCATCACGTATCACTCTTTTGCCAGCATCCCTTGGCACCATTGTTTGTCGTAGGGATGTGTCTTCTTGGTGCACACTTTCTTCTTCAATTTTAATCACTTCCTCCCTTACTATTGGTACCTCCTCTTGATTTCTAAGGGACTCCCCACCTATGGGCTCGGGCTCGGGCTCATGTTGAATGTCTATCTCCTGGAAGTGTTGGACCTTCAACAAGGTGAGGAGGGGTGAAATTTCACTGATGGCCTCCTCAAACCTATCTAAAAAGCTATCCAACCTGGTCTCAACCTCATCCCCTCCCGCAAGCATAGGTGTTGCATTCCCTCCTGTCGTGTCTCCTCCATCTTCATCCACATCCCCTGCGACATCATGAGTAACATCCTCCCTTCATCTTTGGCTCCTGTGGTGGGTGGAACTCAACCTTTGACCGATGGGACCACACCTTTGGTCATCAGAGTAATAGCTCTACACGCAGGTGCTACCACAAAGGCCATAGGAGTAGCCTCTTGAATTCCCCGTGATGTAGTTATGCGGCGTATGGTTGTCCCTAGCCTGTGTCAAATGGATTTATAGTGCTTCTTGTATCATGACCAGAGGCGCGGTGGGTGACAATTGTGCTGGTGTGAATACAATCTTGGCTGACACTGAAGATCTTTTGGCTCCCAAGTCAGCTACTACTAGTGCTGCCCTTTCTGCCACTGAGATTTCATTCCCTCTTAGGATAGATCCAATCAATCCCTTGACTTCTTTAATCCGATGTAGTGGCAGTGTTCGGTTCTCTAGGCTTTAGTTAATGTGGATGCTTCAGCGTCATACACTCAATATGGTTGTCCTATTCTCAACTCCATGCTAATGAAAAACATTGCCAATCCACTATAAGGAACCCATGGAAATCTCAGAATCAATGCACTAGGCATCTGCTTGAAATATCAACCATTCTTTAATATAAGAATCGCAGACAAACAAGATATCAGCAACAACGCTAATCTAATTGATTGTTCAATCTTCAATGCTTGGTACCTATATATGAAGTCGAATATGGTGCTGACCATTCTTGAATTCCTTCAACGTTGATGCAAATGGTGACGAATGGATACTCTGATTTTATCCGTTCCTCTGCCTTAGTATACCAGATCTAGTGTGTAACTCTATTACAAGCACACTCGAATACACTATCCCGGGTTGATGTCTCCAATGATTCTAGGCCCCAATGATAGCCCAAACTTCAGTGAATGGAACCGATGTTGCCAGCAACAATATATAGTAGTGTTGTATCAGACTGATGATGTCATGACTTGGGTGTATCAAATTTTCTGTACACTAAAGACTAAACCTTTTCAAATGTTCATTTGATTTATCAGATCAATATTTTCGATGTTCGGGTATATAATAACAATCGTCTTCGGCGATAATAATGTTAGGAATAACAGTCCACAAGACAACTGAGAGGGGGGGGGTGAATCAGTTGTAATATAGATTATTAAACTTTAAACTTTATAAACCAAATCTGCAAATGTAAATGATAACACAGTAAATGCCAACACCATAACACAATATTTGTTGTCGAGGAAACCTTGTTAAAAGTAAAACCCTGGTGGGAATTAGCACCCACAAATAATGTACTGAGAGTATAGTATCCCTGTTAAAAGATTTAGCCCTATTAGGAGCTTGTTACAACATTACAATACATAGTCCCTTTTAGGAGATAGACCCTGTTAGGAGTCAAGAGAAATAGTAGGCTCATTGCCCAAAGAAGGTTAAAGCCACCCTCAAGGATTCACAATCCGAACAAGTGTATAGCAAATACACAATCCAGTGAACTGTCTGATAGCAACTGTCTTTGCTTGATCAGTTCCCATGAAGTACTCTCCTCATAAACTCTGCTCTACATCCAACAGTCAAACAAGCCTCACAACATTCACTTCTTTTTATTTTCAATCTCTGTCACATCTTTTCAAAAGAAAAGATCACTCATATATACCCTCTTACAATAATTCATTAGGTCGGCCAATTAAGCTTTCCTAATATACAAATAATTAATCAGGTCGGCCAATTAAGGCTTTCCTTTGTACAAATAATTATATAACCCCTTGCTAAGATACACACGGTACCTATAACAAGTAAACATCAAATATAATCCATCACTTATACTTTCAGATCCGCAATTCAAGCTCACAATTCATTTTACACACTACATGTCTGAAGTCGGCCACCAGATAGGTCTTCTTCAGAATATACGCCACAGCTGACGTCAGCAGTCATCAAACAACAATCGAACTCAACCCATTATTGCAATATATGTTGGTTGTCCACCAGTAAGCTCGCTTCATCTGAAATATCTTCGCCAAAAAGATATACCCGAAACACAGAGGCCTGCTCTGTTCAGTATCATAGTTACAGTCCAGAAACCAATCTTCACCAAATTATTTGTAACATCCGCAATATGCAACATAAAGCCAAGCGACCTTAGGAATAAGGTCAACACACATCCTTCTGCATAAATCCAACTTCGATCGTTCTGAATCATCCGTACAGTGTCCGTACACTTCTGCCAGTCAAGTAACCAATCTGTCTTCTCTACAGAAATATATGTCGACATCAGTGACAAAACATGAATACAACAGTATGATCAGTACCCAAAACTGATATCATCCAACAATCTCCCCCTTTGGCATTGATGGCAACATATGGGAAAATCTATATGCATCAACCCAAAAGTACGCTCTCTCAATACAATCTTCTCAATATCCTCAACACAAATCTCTCAAAACAGTAGGGATTTTCATATAGATTCCTTCCCCCTTTGGCAGCAATGGCAAAGGGTGCAATAACTCATCTGTAGTCTTCTGTAAGGTGTAGCTTTTTCAAATCTTCATGTCCATCAACCAGGTGCAAGATCACCCAAATGTACTCCATAGTATTCTCCTGTGATCACTCCCCCTGAGGAGTAGATCCATACATCAAGTCCAGAGAATGATATAGCTCTGAGATCCACTGGACTAATGCATATCTGCATCAATTAATTACTACTGGGAGGGGCCATCACCCGAAGTATGCTTCTAAGATATTCAAAAACATCTTTTGGCAAAGGTTTAGTAATTATATCTGCTATTTGTTCCTTTGTGCTAATGTACTCTAGTTTAATCTCTTTATCTGCTACCTTCTCCCTCAAGAAATGACACTTAATAGAAATATGTTTAGTCTTTGAATGCATTACAGGATTCTTCGACATATTTATTGTGCTAGTGTTATCACAATGGATAACCACTAGTTCTTCAAAATTTATTCCAATGTCCTTTAGCATTTGTTTCATCCAAACAACTTGTGTACAGTTTATTGCAGCAGCAACATACTCTGACTCAGCAGTAGATTGAGCAATACAGTTCTGCTTCTTTCTCAACCAAGAAACCAATCTTTTCCCAAGGAAAAATGCACCACCACTTGTACTCTTTTTGTCATCCACATTACCTGCCCAATCAGCATCAGTATAAGCCTTCAAAGTAAAATCTTCTGATTTTTCATACCACAATCCATATTCTTTTGTCCCTTTCAAATATCTGAAAATTGTTTTTACAGTAGCAAAATGTCTATTTAGGATCTGCTTGATATCTAGCCACAATTCCAACTGCATTGGTAATATCTGGTCTAGTGTGAGTTAGATATTGTAGACCTCCAATCATCGATCTGTACTTTGTCTGAATAACACTTTGAGTCTCATCACTATTAGTCAATTTGTGTCCAATCACCATAGGTGTCCCAACAAGTTTACAATCTTCCATTCCAAACTTTTTCAACATTTCCTAAAGATACTTGGTCTGAGATATAAAAATGTCATTCTTACTCTTATTAATTTGCAAACCAAGAGAAAATTTCATCTCACCAATCATTGACATCTCAAATTCATTTTCCATTTCTTTAGCAAACTTCTTACTCATCTTATCATTGCCTCCAAAAATGATATCAACGAAAACTTCTACAATTAAGATTCCATCTTCATCAGTTCTCAAATATAAATTACTGTCTGCATTACCTTTTCTGAAACCAAGACGAAGTAGATATTTGTCCAGTCTTGCATACCATGCTCTTGGTGCCTGTTTCAGTCCATACAGTACCTTCTTCAGTCTGCAAACCATGTTTTCATCATCTGTCAAAGGAAAACCATCAGGTTGCTCAATGTAAACTTCTTCTAGATCACCATTCAAAAATGCTGACTTCACATCCATCTGATAAACCTTAAAGTCTTTATGTGCAGCATAAGCAAGAAATAATCTCACAGCTTCCAATCTAGCAACAGAAGCAAATGTTTCTTCATAGTTTATGCCTTCTTGTTGTGAATAACCTTTACATACCAGTCTAGCCTTGTTTCTTACCATTGTTCCTTCCTCGTCCATCTTATTTCTAAAAACCCATTTAGTGCCAATCACATTTTTGTTCTTGGGTCTTGGAACAAATTCCCAAGTATTGTTTTTCTTTATCTGTTCAAGTTCTTCCATAGCTTTAGTCCAGGATTCATCTCTACATGCTTCATCAGTAGTCTTTGGTTCAACTTGAGAAATCAAACAGATTTCATCTCTAGCTCTATCTAGTCATCATACCTTTACTTGCATCACCAATAATTTGATCTTCGGGATGGTTCTTCTTAACATACCTTGGTGTCTTCAGTGTCTCAGTAGCTTCAGTCTGTTCATCTTCAATCTCATTGTCAATCATCAAGGGTTCTTCAGGTTCAGCAGTAACCTCTTTCATTTTTCTAATCTGACCACAATCATATATCCTTTCCAGAATCTGAAACTTTTCATCTATCCTGACATTTGCGCTTTCAACCAACTTTCTTAATCTTAGATTGAAACATTGATATGCTTTACTCTTAGTGGAATAACCAAAAAAAATTCCTTCATCACTTCTAGCATCAAACTTGCTTGTCTCATCATCTCTCTTGATATAACATTTACTTCCAAATATTCTGAAATATTTTACAGTAGGTGTATGATCAAACCATAATTCATAAGGAGTCTTACTTGTACCTTCTCTGATCTGAATTCTGTTCAGGGTGTACACAGTAGTCCCAACTGCTTCTCTCTAGTGAACATGTGACACATTTCCTTCCAGCAACATAGTCCTTGTAGCATCTAATATAGTTTTGTTTCTTCGCTTTGCTATCCCATTCTGTTGTGGAGTTTTAGGAGCTGATGTTTGTCTGTATATTCCATGCTCTTCATAGTATGATTTGAATAAGTCTGATGTAAACTCTCCACCTATATCTGATCTCAAACATTTTATCTTCAAACCAAATTCATTCTCAACTTTCGCTTTAAATAACTTGAATTTGTCAAATGCTTCAAATTTTTCTCTCAAGTATGTAACCCACATCGTTCTAGAAAAGTCATCAACAAATAGTATAAAGTACCTTTCACCATAGTATGATCTTGTTCTTGTAGGACCACACAAATCTATATGCACCAGATCCAACTTCCCTTTTGCTGAATAAGCTTTGCTTTTAAAAGTGCCTCTAGTCTACTTCCCCATAACACACTCTCTACACAGTGTTAGATGGCTTCACAATTTTAGGTAGGTCTCTTACTGCTTTTGTCATACTCGCCTTCACAATGTTATCAAAGTTAACACGACAAAATCTTCTGTGCCATAGCCAACTGTCATCAACCTTCGCAATAAAACAAGAAGCTTCAGATGTGTTCAATTCAAATACATTACATCTAGATTTAGTACCAGATGCGATCAAGTCTCCTGCTTTACTTCTGATAGAGCATTTCCCATCAATGAATTTTAGTTGATAACCCTTGTCTACTAATTGTCCAACACTCAGCAGATTATGCTTAAGTCCATCAACAAGTAATACATTGTCAATGTTAGTCTTTCCATCCAAAGAAATAGATCCAACTCCAATAATAAGTTTAGGAGTATTGTCATCAAATCTGACAACACCACCATCATGTCTTTTCAAACTCACAAACTCGTTTTTATCTCCAGTCATATGATGTGAACAACCACTATCTATAACCCATTCAGATTTCTTTTCAACACGGGATACTAAGCCTTTTTCTTCATGCATAGGTTCATCATCCTTAATAGCAATAAATCCGATTTCATCATAGTCACCATCATCATCATCAGATATACCCTCACTGGCATAATAACATTCCTTGTCTTTTGAATACTTAGACTTGAAAAACTTAGGTTTGTGCTTTGGAACTCTTGTAAGACATCTAGATGCAAAATGACCAATTGTGTTACATGAAAAACATTTCAAAGGTAATTTGCCTTCAAATTTTCCCTTACCTCTCTTTTCTCTTCTAGCAATTAGTGCCACAACTTCATCTAGCTTTCTTTCTTCTTCCTGTATCTAATCCCATTCATCAGCATACGCTCCAAGTGTAATAACCCTTACTAAAAAGGCCACTAAAACTACCAATGCTGAACTTAGGAATTTTGTCAAACACTTGGCGTGCAACTGAATAAACTGTTATAATGTAAATGCCAAGAGGGATAATTGTTGAGCCACAAATCCACACTATTCAATGATACAAACAGTGCCAATTATATTAATGCGTTCAATATAGTCGCCAGTTACAACTTTCAGATATTGCAATGATTTGGCACTTGAAC
>MU223175.1:285977-314211 GCA_018584345.1 Thuja plicata | reverse complement strand
AGATCTTTCACTTCCTCAGTTATGCAAACCCTTAGGAGTTTTTCGTTCCTAAAGATCAATAGGAAATCTGCAAACCTAGATGGTGCCACAAATGCCCATAGAGAAAATGTAGTAGAGACATCAAATCCAGTATATGCAAATGAGAGGCCAAGTCCTCTATTTATTCACTTTTCTAAGAAATTACTAAGAACTTCTAGAAACATCCATTATAAAATCCCATTATAATGCACTTTTATAATAAAATAACTTTATAAAATAAAAAGTGCAATCTCAACTTAAAATTATAACATGTGGGCCCCGCATAACACATAATAATAAAAATAAGCTCCGAATCACCTCTCCAAGAGCAAATACGACCATTTCAATCTCCAAATAATCATCAAGATGACTCTCTCCATGTCACCACCAGTCTACGAGACCCTGTGATAGACTATTCCGGCACGCTAAACGATGTCAGCCAGAATGGGGACATGACACCAAGTTCTTCCCTTAGGTCATTACTGCTGGTGCTTGTATTTCTAGATAAGGTCTGTTTGTTCTTGTGCACAGTTGCCTTGAATGCTGACTCAACTTTAGGTAAAGTGTCTCCCAATTCTACGGCCTCAAATGTAGTTAGCTTTCCAATCAATATCTCTCTAGTGAAGTTCAGTGTCAAGGGTATAATCTCCTCTATAGCTTGTACTTTGGTCCTATATGCAGGTGTCAAAGATCTGAGTATCTTTGCAATTACTTCTTCCTCACTGTAAGTACCTCCAGAGTTTCTAATACCAGTAACCACTTCAATAATTCTCTGTCCATATGCCCTAATGTTCTCATCTTCTCTCATCTTCAACGATTCCATCTTTGTCTTCCAGTTTTGTAGCTTTGCCTACTTTGTAAACTTATCTCCTTCATACAGTGCTTCCAATCTTGTCCGAATCTCATGTGCAGAATCCAAGTCTTTTACTTTAGTGAATTCTCCTTCTGAAAGTGCGCTGATCAAAGATTCCCTTGCAACCATATTACATGAGAATAACTTATTTTGATCTTCAGTAGCCTTCTCTATTTCATCCTCAGTAGCTATCTTTTCATTCTTCTTTGTAATCATCCAGTAATCAATTCCCATACATAGCAGATGTGTTCTCATCTTGTTCTTCCAACTGTCGAAGTTTTCAGGATCAAACTTCGGACTATCCTTCCTGTAGTAAGTCATTTTCAGGATCACCTCAAGCTATTAAACTTTCTCTCTAAGGACCACAAGCTCTGATACCAATTGTTAGGAATAACAGTCCACGAGACAACTGAGAGGGGGGTGAATCAGTTGTAATATAGATTATTAAACTTTATAAACCAAATCTACAACTGTAAATGATAACACAGTAAATGCCAACACCATAACACAATATTTGTTGTCGAAGAAACATTGTTAAAGGTAAAACCCCTGTGGGAATTAGCACCTACAAATAATGTACTGAGAGTATAGTATCCCTGTTAAAAGATTTAGCCCTGTTAGGAGCTTGTTACAACATTACAGTACATAGTGCCTGTTAGGAGACAAACCCTGTTAGGAGTCGAGAGAAATAGTAGGCTCACTGCCCCAAGAAGGTTAAAGCCACCCTCAAGGATTCACAATCCGAACAAGTGTATAGCAAATTCACAATCCAATGAACTGTCTGCTAGCAACTGTCTTTGCTTGATGAATTCCAATGAAGTACTCTTCTCATAAACTCTGCTCTACATCCAGCAGTCAAACAAGCCTCACAACTTTCACTTCTTTTTATTTTCAATCTCTGTCACATCTTTTCAAAAGAAAAGATCACTCATATATACCCTCTTACAATAATTCATTAGGTTGGCCAATTAAGCTTTCCTAATATACAAATAATTACTCAGGTCGGCCACTTAAGGCTTTCCTATGTACAAATAATTATATAACACCTTACTAAGATACACACGGTACCTATAATAAGTAAACATCAAATATAATCCATCACTTATACTTCCAGATCCGCAATCCACGCTCACAATTCATTTTACACGCTACATGTCTGAAGTCGACCACCAGATAGGTCTTCTTCAGAATACACGCCACAGCTGACGTCACCAGTCATCAAACAACAATCGAACTCAACCCATTATTCCAATATATGTTGGCTGTCCACCAGTAAGCTTGCTTCATCTGAAATATCTTCGCCAAAAAGATATACCTGAAACACAGAGACCTGCTCTCTTCAGTATCACAGTTACAGTCCAGAAACCAGTCTTCACCAAATTATTTGTAACATCTGCAATATGCAACATAAAGCCAAGCGACCTTAGGAATAAGGTCAACACACATCCTTCTGCATAAATCCAACTTCGATCTTTCTGAATCATCCGTACAATGTTCGTACACTTCTATCAGTCAAGTAACCAGTCTGTCTTCTCCACAGAAATATATGTTGACATCAGTGACAAAACATGAATATCAACAGTATGATCAGTACCCAAAACGGATATCATCCAACAAATAAAGCCTTCGGCAGATTTTCCACCATTTATATGCGTGATGGGATAGGAATGACCCACCCTATAATAGGTTGCGACTATTGTATTTAGTCGTTAGATTTAGTTCATAATTATTGTATTGTATATATATTTATTTTATTTAGTATTTGATATTTAGATATATTACTATATATAATATTATATTATTGTGTTAATTATATACTATTTTATTATATTAATTATGCCATATTATTATATTAATGATATATTATATTATAATAATAAATCATTTTATTATAATAATAGATTTATTTTTATTAATCTATTTATTTATATTTTGATTATATTATTGTTTATCTATTTAATATTATCATTTATTTATTTATTTCTATATATAAATATTATTATCATTATTTAATTAGTGATATTGCTATCGAAAACTAAGTAGTTTTTGAGTCAAACTTATTATTTATTTAATAATATTTTATTATTTATTATTATTAAAATTCTATTTGAAACAGGGACATGACAAGACTCCTGCATTTGGTTGGCATTCTTTGGAGACTCAGTTGGCACATGAATCTAGGTATGGGGATGTTGCCACGATTGATGATCAGGGAACACTAATGTGTGCATTGTAGACAAATTGTGACTTCTGGCTTGATATCGAGGGATATGTGTTTGCTGGTCATCTAGAGACTCCTCGGTGCATGGGAGTTTTGGGTCATGGAGGCTACTAGCCACAAGATTTTGAGAGTCAGTTGACATACTCTTGTGAGGAGACTCCCATTGTCAGGCATGATGTTTTTTCTTTGGTAGAATGTGCAGAGGACTTTGTTTGTCTATCCGTGAGCAACACTATGTCTCTTAGAGCAATAGGTGGTTTTGTGAGTAATGTATTCCAGCGTAATAGACATTTTGGGATAGTGTTGTTTCCACTTGATGTGCCTTGTAGGTTATAGAGGTCACTAGGATATGATGATATAGTAGCTTATCTTAAGCTACTTAAAAATATTAGTAGTGACTCCACTTTACCACCCATCATTTCTTCAAATCGCAACGTGCTATTGGCAGTTGTTTGGTTTGACTTAGAGGCCAAGCTTAGGCTCTATAACATGAATTGCAACTTATTGGGTGCATGTACTTGTCATACCAGTAACACAGAGTTGGACTTTGTACCCATGGCAATATTCAATAAGGATCATATGGCGCAGTTTAAGATTGGGTGGAGTTATGTTGATAGCATTGGTAGGGTAATGCAATGGAAGCTTGTTGTGCATACATGATCAATTTTGGATAGAGTATGGGTCAGGGCATTTAGGATATACAGGTATGAGATGGTTTTCTATGGTTAGCACTGGTATGACGACACCTTTGGTCCCTTCCGTTTTGTTGTCGAGGTCATAACAATAATATGAGGTGCATGGATATGATTGATTATGTACCCATAATGATCCTTCTTCGCATCCATCAGAGCTTATTCCCATTTAGGTGGACATCTATCGTTGGTAAACTCTTGGAGGATGTTTGGTTGAGTACAATGAGTAGGGTTGATCACTATTCTCGAGGTGTTGCCTTTGTCACTTGGAAATTAAGTGCTGGTATCATCCTTGTAGCCGCTGACAATAGAGACATCCGTTGGTTGGTTACAGAGCCATGCTAGTGATTGATCTTCACTTTGAGGATGTTATGTTGGGTGATGATTGGGATTGTGCTATATGGTTGAGCAAAGTATTTTTCTGGGTGCCCAGGATCGTGATAAGAAGTGAGGTTGTTGGTGTGATCTCTTCTAGGATGCTTTGGCAAGAGACATTTGACATTGATTTTAGTACCTTCTAGTATCTTAGTCTAGGTTTTGATGATGATTCCTTTGGGGAATTCCAAGAAGGGAGAGTGTAGTTTTGGCACAATGGTTTCTCAGTTCTAATCAGAGTGGAGTACCATTAGCATGGTAGATTCCTTCCAAGATTATCTGGGACACTAGGATCATTCTTGATTTTAGTTTGGATCAGTTTGTTGATTGGAGATTGTACTATCATTACTTGAGGACAAGCAATCTTTGGAAAGGGCGGACTGTAATATCCCCATTTTTGCACCTTCCTTAGTGTTAGCATTTCTAGAAGGGTTGGCCTATTATTTGGTTTCCATAGGCCAGCAGATTGTGTAGGGAACAACATTCAGGGGCTTATGGAGACATACCAGGGCTTTGTGAGCCAATTTCACCAGTTTGGGACGGTCTCCTAGATTTTAGGAGGAATCCCATTTTTTAGAGATGGACAGGGAGTTGAATGGGACACACTTGTAAACTTGAGATCAACCTAGAGACTTTTGGCAAAGTTCTTATTTTTTAGGAGTTCCTAAATTTTAGGAGACTGTCAGTTAGCTCACTGTGGCCATACAACATTAGTGGACGAATGCCATTAGACAAAACTCAGATTGGGGTCCAAATGAGCGAACTATAAATAACTTAGAAATAATTTAATTATTTCCCAAGTTAGATATTAATAAAATAATAAGAAAAGTGAATATTATGATCACTTTATAATATAATAATTACTTATAATAAGGGTGTCATGGCACAAGCCCCTAGGTGGTGATTAAAATAAATTATAACTTAAAAGATGACCACTTTTCATGAATAATTAACCCTTCTAGTGGATCGAATTCCAAGAAGGTGAAAAATTAAAATAAAACTTAGCAAAAAGGTTATAAAATAAAATAATGGTTGAACCCTAAATGGTTCGAACCATTTATGAGGGAAAACAAATTGAATAAAAGGGATTTTGGGATTAGCAAAATTATTCAGAGCAACATTTTGGTTTTGAGCCTCCATGAGGCTTTGAACCAGGTTTCACGTTTCAGGAATGAAATCTCCCGGGACAGAGTGGAGTTGGAGGTAGCCCCAATTCCTGGAGATAGGTTTTTTTGCAATTATATCAATTGGTACTGTCGTTTTGGATCAAAATTTGGGAGGTACTTCTCAGATCAGGGTTAGAAGGCTGAAATTTCTTCATCAAAATCAAATCGACGCCTTGGAATGAATTTTTAATTAAATTTGTGCAACTTCGGCTTGGTCATACAGCTATAAAGTCCATTCCACAACTCCTAGTTGGACGTTAAGCATTATTATAAAAGATTTGATCAGTAAGGGGTCTGATTTGTGGACGTTTTGGAGGTGATAGGACTGCATCAGGATAATCATGTCCATTTGGCAAGGAAGTCACTTCAGTTGGCAGCCGTACAACTGGTACAACCATACATTATTGGCTTCTTGAGAAAGGACAACCAATTGTTGTAGATGTTCAGTGAGAAATCAGAAATAGCTCCTATCAATAGATCATAAGGGAGAAGGTATTAGGAGTGTATGTAATGCTGGAAATAAACTGCTATCAATTATTCTCAAATTAATGCTTGGTACGGATATTGTACTGCCCTAGGATTTAAATAAAATTAGTATTTTTTCATAATCAGCTTTAGTATTTTACACACTTGCATCACATACCTTCATAGGACCTAATCTAGCCCCAACTTGTATAGTAACCCATTAATAAGTCGGAAAGTCTTACTTTTCAAGCCCTAATTTTCTTTGCTCACTTGGTAGTTGGTGGCATATCCTGCGGAAATGTGGACGTAGATACGTACTCGCTAATACTTTCGTACCAAGGTGGTAGTGTTGAAATCTGACATAGGCGAGCATTTGGAAAGTCTTCATTCACTCCTTCTAGAGGCTCTCCCAATTTGATTCGCGAAAGTTGATCCTCTATTACATGGCTCTTCCGAGGCCGTACTACAATGTTGAGGGTGAACTCCTGCAATAGGAACAACCACCTACTCACTCTCCCTTGGATGGTCAGTTTATTCACTAAGTACACCAGTGCTTGATGGTCCACGTAGAAGACCAATGGTGTCACCAACAGATAGTACCAAAACTTCTCTATGGAGTACACCATGCCGAGTGCCTCCCTCTTTGTTGTATTGTAGTTCCTTTCGGCTCTTGAGAGTAGGCGGTTGGCAAAAAGAATTGGTTGATCCAACCCTTCGGAGCCAGCTTGTGCCAGAGTGGCACTGATGATGTAGTTAGAGGCATCCACATGTACGTGAAATTCCTTGTCCCAGTTGCGGTATGCCAGGATGGGTGCACTCACTAATCTGGACTTAAGTTCTTCGAATGTCTTTTCTTGCTCTGCTCCCCATACGAATGGTTCACCCTTTCTCATTAGCAGGTCCAATGGATACGAGGTCTGTGCAAAGCTATTAATGAATCTTCGGTAGTGGCCTATGCATCTCAGGAATGATTTCACACCTATTACGTCCTCTAGAATCTCCATCTCGATGATGACCCCTACCTTGTCCAGGTTTGTCTTTAATCCCTCCTTGCATACTATGTGCCTGAGTAATTTACCCTGCAGTACCATGAACCAACACTTCTTCAGGTTGAACATCAACCTTGCCCTCCGACATCTTTCCATACATTCCTTGAGTGTTATGAGACGGGTCTTCTTTCTATTGTAGATAGACCAATCATCTAGGAAGGCTTTGAAATTGCCTATTGACATCTTGTTGAATATGTGTAATATTATTCTTTGGAAAGTGGTGGGGGCGTTGCACAGCTCGAACGACATACGGTTGTACACTTATACTCCATCTACCACTAATGTGGCTTTTAATTTGTCCTTAGCATTGCTGATGTAAAGACACCCCCTTGTTCTAGACCAAATATTGTGCCTTTTACTCAATGTAATTTTGTCGAACAGTTGGCTTGCGAACTAATCACTGATTTATGATTTATTCCCAATATGCAGATGTAAGTAGTGTATTTTACTAACAACTAACAAGACCAGGTATATAAAAAGTTTCCAATGTGTTAGTGAACAGATTTGTCCTTCGAAAAGAAATACAAAATATGACTCAAAATGCCCGAATGGAAGAGCAAAATGCTACCAACAGTGGGATGAGTTATCTTTGATTGATAACTCTCCTCTGAATTGAGAGGTACAACTCCCTCTTAGAAAGATTTACAATGAATTAAATAGCTGGTCATGTCTTTTACCAGAAGACACAAAGGCTTTCTAAGATTCAACCATCACTATGGGCTGAATGCAATTATAAGATTTACAAACTGAATAAGGAGAGAGACCAACAAATACCACAAGACCATTTATTAAACCTTTCACATAACAGAGAAAATGAAAAGAATTAAATATCTTATTCTGCAAAGTATGAGTATGTGAATCGACTAATTTACAGACGTATACGTATTGACACGATAATACAGAAGTGCATTTAAAATAGGAAGAAGTAGCCACATGACCAATTTCAACCTGAGAAATAAATATTCAAACCTCAGGATCTGATATATATTGATTCCTCTTTATTTCAAACACATAACAAAATAACCTTAGGATCATTTTGTCTCTACTCTTACAATCAACATGCACAAAAACATAAAACAAAATATTTTTTTTTTCCCCTGTTACAATCCGCAGCAGAAAATATGTTCTCCTCCCCTGCAGCCTCCGGACTGTTGGCAAAAAGAAAGAACCCTCTCTTGATATGTCTTCCTCAATAAATAAATTCCCGATGATATTATTCAGTTTCGATAACTGAATCTTGAAATCCAACCCCCAAAATAATCCCCGTTTGCAACCTTATCAATATAATGTTCTTTAACATATATATGCTGATAGGTGGCATTTAAAAGACCACATTGGGAGAAAATATTTCTTGGTCTTAATAGAACATGCCAAACACCTAGATTTTATTTATGACATCATTTTATTATTCAGAATTCTCCCAACTTAGAGATTATTATGGGACTGATTGTGAGTGTTGCTGGTTTCTGGCCTCTTTTATAAACGTTTACACAGTCCATTATAACTTTCAACTCTGACCATATTTCGCAAATCGCTTCGGTCAGATTGTGCAGAATGTGCCTTACAACAACATATCCGAAATTGAGAAAAATCCAACGGATGAGTAAAAACATATGGCCCTCGCATCGAGACCCATTTTTTCTGCTTTCTGAAAATTTGTTTTTATAGGTTGCATTAGAAACTATATATAGTATGCATGCAAATACCTGCACCTGGATTTCCATTTTGAGTTTTTCTTAGAATAATGAGGGAATCCAAATTATTTAATCACCATATACGTAGCTAACAAGCTTTCGGATTACAGCAACAAAGGCACCCAGGCCAATGACAAGATCATTAATATCCCAAACATTTTCTTTTGAATTATCCAACTGTTCTGCTATGTAATCTACTGGATTTGATTTATAATTTCTGTTATTTTTTCTTTAATGTGCACTTCAGCCGAGCTGAAAAATACCAATTCAATGCATCTATAAAATATTTTGGAGGAATAGTGAGCAAAACTGATAAAACCATCAATTGATACCACCAGTATATACATTATATGCATTTTATTGGCATAGTGTCAAGTTTCTATTTACTATCTACATGCATTTTAATAGAGCATCACATATTACTCCCAATAGCTAACATTCAAGTGAAAGAGGCAAGGTGGATCCTTTTAAATCTTGAAATTTGAATCATGAATCCAATCCTTTGAATGGTGCCTCTCAACTTTGGACTTTGAGAATCTGAAACTGGCCTTTTGAACCTTCAAAGTTTGAACCGCGGGGTTCAAATAGAAGGTTCAAAATGACAAACTTTTTGAACCAGCTGAACCTTTGAATTTTGAACCTCTGAACCTTGAACTTGTACTTTTAGACTTGCAAATCCGAACCATGTATTTTGAACCTTCAAACCTTGAATCTTGAATCTGTGATTCAAAGTTCAAGTTCAACACAATCTCAGAACACTGTCTATTTGCAAATTAAGCTTTACAAAAGCATGGTTAGTAATAAAAACCCACAAGAAACTGAAATGATTTGAGGATTCCTTCTATGGGACTGATTTTTCAAAACTTTGAATGTTGGGTGCTGAAAGTAAGCCAACAGATGGCTCTGACTAGGGATGTGGGCCATGAGGGACCTGAAGAATCCAACAATCTCTGGTAAAGACCAGTGCCTAGTGCCATTGGGGAACAAAGTCAACATGATGAGCATAGGGAGCTGCTCGCAGAGAGGCAGAGGGGAACAGGGAAAAACACCAAACAACCAACACCACAAAAGATAGCAAACTAAAACAAGCTATGCCTAAGGCACAACAAAACCTTATTTACAAAGGATAGGGCGAGCAGCCCATACCTTGAAGAATGCACCCGACCGCTCATGGGAAGCCATTAACCGATTGTGAGAAGTATGTGCCAGTATGAAAAAGTGATTGAAATATGAGATGCATCATTCCAAACAACCATCCAGCGACAAATATGAGCAAGAATCTAATCGCCATGTGCTGGGTAAACTTTTGAAATAACATGTTAGGCCCAAATAGCCATTCTGCTCCATAAAATTTTGGCTGCAACACTTTGACATAATTTTGAATGAGCTGGTCCATATCTGCCTCAAAACAAAAGGATTCCAATATAGGACTGGTATCAATCATCCCATCATTACAATCGAATTCAAACACCTCTAATTCAGATTGTGTGCATGATATCAGCATAGGGGTAAAAGAATTTTCTTTAGCTTTCATTTCAGCTTTCTCAATATCCTCGAATGCCTTGGGCTGTAGAAATTCTCCATTAATTTCCACGTGATCAAACTGAAAATATTCATAGTCAACCGGCAGGAAATTCTCTATTTTAGCATTATCATCACTACACAACCCTTGGTCTTGCTGATCTGTCATGTCTCCCTCGGGCTGTGACCACTCTTCACGATATTGAGTGCAACGAAATAGGAAAGTCTCATGTTCCACTTGTTCATCAAATTGACAAATACCTTTCATTTGTTCCCCATCAATCTTATATTGTCCTTGCTGATCTGTCATACATCCCTGATCAATATCAAAAGCTGAAATTGCATTAGAAATTTCAAAAGAAAAAGATTCAAATTCTGAACAAGGGACAACCATTGATAGGTTTTCATTGAACTTATCGACACCAAGTTCTGGTTTAATAGGTGGTATATCAAGGCTAACTGTTGAATCAGCCGATTGTGAGGCATATTCATCATCATACTCAACATGCAAATGATAAGCTTCAGCCACATTATGGGAGCTGCTTTCAATCACAGGGGGTATTAGAAAATCTTTTTCATTAAAAACTGTCAAATTTTGATACAAAGAGGTAAGGGGTGCTGTTTTTGCTGTTTTGAGAACAAGCCTTTTTTGTGTAGGTTTTACCTTCGGATAATACCGTTGTTCATAGAGACAAATTTCTGCCTGTGCAACTTCCTTACACTTCATTCCACTTAGGGTCATGTCATCATCCATCCCAATGGCTTCTCTTCGTGCATCTTGCAATCTTTGCACTTTTAGGCATTTAAGCAAGAATTTAATTTCAGTTTGTAAAGCAGCAATGAAAACACACAATTGATTGTTTTCACTTGGTTGACAGGTTTGAGGGATCTTACCAACACATCTATTGAATCTATCTACAAAGTCCCTCATAGTTTCACTCTCTTTCACTTGGATTTCAAAGAATTTTAATAGTAACTTGGCAACATCGACCGCAGGCTTAAACCTCTGAAGAAATTTTACCTCAATATCATTCCAGCAAGTGATACAACCATCCTGCAAATTCTGGAACCAATCGACAACGCTTTCAATGAAGCTCCCAGCAAATAGTCTGACAAAGATGTTCTCTTCCTGCACACCAAGAATCCCATAGGCAACTGTAACTGCCCTAATGTGATCCTCCGGGTCTTGAGTTGAACTACCAGCAAACTTTGGGTAATATTCTCTTGATTCTTTAGGTAGGGCTGAATACTGCGGTAAAGAAAATGGTCCAATCTGAGCCCCCCATGGCTAGGCGGAAACCAAATTAGCCATAACACACTGGATTTCTCTTACCAAATCAAATCAAAGTCGCCAACCTCCGTCCCCGGGGAGGTACCTTCAAATTTTTGAGGAAAGAAAGTACTGGAGCTTCGCCTCCTTCCCCAGCAGAGTCGCAAAAAATCTGTTAGTGAACAGATTTGTCATACGAAAGGAAATACAAAATATGACTCAAAATGCCCGAATGGAAGAACAAAATGCTACCAACAGTGAGATGAGTTATCATTGATTGATACTCTCCTCTGAATTGAGAGGTACAACTCCCTCTTAGAAAGATTTACAATGAATTAAATAGCTGGTCATGTCTTTTACCAGAAGACACAAAGGCTTTCTAACATTCACCCATCACTATGGGGTGAATGCGATTATAAGATTTACAAACTGAATAAGGAGAAAAAGACCAACAAATAACCACAAGACCATTTATTAAACCTTTCACATAACAGAGAAAATGAAAAGAATTAAATATCTTATTCTGCAAAGTATGAGTATGTGAACTGCCCGATTTACAAATGTATATGTATTGACACGATAATACAGAACAGCATTTAAAATAGAAAGAGTTGACCACATGACCGATTTCAACCCAAGAAATAAATATTCAAACCTCACGATCTGATATATATTGATTCCTCTTTATTTCAAACACATAACAAAATAACCTTAGGATCATTTTGTCTCTGCTCTTACAATCAACATGCACAAAAACATAAAACAAAATAAATTCTTTTTTTCCGTGTTACAATCCGCACCAGAAAATATATTCTCCTCCCCTGCAGCCTCCGGACCGTCGGCAAAAAGAAAGAACCCTCTCTTGATATGTCTTCCTCAATAAATAAATTCCCGATGATATTATTCAGTTTTGATAACTAAATCTTGAAATCCAACCCCCAAAATAATCCCCGTTTGCAACCTTATCAATATAATGTTCTTATAACATATATATGCGGATGGGTGGCATTTAAAAGACCACATTGGGATAAAATATTTCTTGGTCTTAATAGAACATGCCAAACACCTAGATTTTATTTATATCACTTTATTATTCAGAATTCTCCAAACTTAGAGATTATTATGGGACCGATTGCAAGTGTTGCTGGTTTCTAGCCTCTTTGATAAACGTTTACATAGTCCATTATAACTTTCGACTCTGGCCATATTTCGCAAATTGCTTTGGTCAGATTGTGCAGAACGTGCCTTACAACAACATATTTGAAATTGAGAAAAATCCAACAGTTGAGTAAAAACATATGGCCCTCGCACCGAGACCCATTTTTTTCTGCTTTCTAAAAATTCATTTTTAAAGGTTGCATTAGAAACTATAAACAATATGCATGCAAATACCTGCACCTGGATTTCCATTTTGAGTTGCTCTTAGAATAATGAGGGAATCCAAATTATTTAATCACCATATATGTAGCTAACAAGCTTTCAGATTGCAGCAACAAAGGCACCTAGGCCAATGACAAGATCATTAATATCCCAAACATTTTCTTCAAAATTATCCAATTGTTCTGCTATGTAATCTACTGGATTAGATTTATAATTTCTGTTATTTTTTCTTTAAGGTGCACTTCAGCCGAGCTGAAAAATACCAATTCAATGCATCTATGAAATATTTTGGAGGAATAGTGAGCAAAACTGATAAAACCATCGATTGATACCACTAGTATATAAATTATATGCATTTTATCAGCATACTATCAAGTTTCTATTTACTGTATACATGCATTATAATAGAGCATCACATATTACTCCCAATAGCTAACATTCAAGTGAAAGAGCCAAGGTGGAGCCTTTTAAATCTTGAAATTTGAATCATGAATCCAATCCTTTGAATGGTGCCTCTCAACTTTGAACTTTGAGAATCTGAAACTGCCCTTTTGAACCTTCAAACTTTGAACTGCGGGGTTCAAATAGAAGGTTCAAAATGGCAAACTTTTTGAACCAGCTGAACCTTTGAGTTTTGAACCTCTGAACCTTGAACTTGTACTTTTAGACCTGCAAATCCAAACCATGCATTTTGAACCTTCGAACCTTGAACCTTGAGTCTTGTGATTCAAAGTTCAAGTTCAACATGATCTCAGAACACTGTCTCTTTGCAAATTAAGCTTTACAAAAGCATGGTTAGAAATAAAAACCCACAAGACACTGAAATGATTTGAGGATTCCTTCTATGGGACCGTTTTTCAAAAGTTTGAATGTTGGGTGCTGAAAGTAAGCCAACACAACGCATGTATATTCATAATGATAACAGCAAAAATAGAACACGATTCAGATTTACAACAATAATCAGAGCTGAAGTCGAATGCCAATGTGTATTATTTGCAAGATACTTAGTGCAGATTACATATACTTGTTCATTTGCCACTCTAATATATTTAATAGGAAACACATACCATAAGAAGTTCCAAAATACAGTCACAGACCTGATATGCTGTCCAAAATCTCAATCTCAGACTTGCTACAGCCCTTCTTGTCAAGTATGGCACACTCAGAATAGCTCCTAAGCTTCTACGGCAACCTTGCAACCTTCTCCAGCTTGTACGGCTGAGTCTTAATGGCTTTTAGACTTGTATGGCCTCCCAATAAATGCCTAACAGCAAGTACGGCTCCCTTTCTGAATTGTACAACCAGCATTCCCTGCTAGTAATTTCCTCAATGTGATCGGCCAGCTCTTATCAATGGGTATGCAACTTCTAACAGTTCAAACACAGCCCTAGCAGCACTAAATGTTCACACAGATTGATTTCAAACTCCTTAAATGCAATGAGCAACTTCTACAAATAAATCAGACTTTTCCTTCAAGCTCTACTCGATCACATATTCCTCTAACTATATCTTTCAACAGTGAGAATAATGCCAGTGAAGAGGGTTTTTGTCCTCCAAGCCCAAGAATACGAATTCTCCAAACAATTTCACAAATCTCATATATTTCCAAGCATACTAAAAGAGAGCTCTCCATTCCTTTTTATATTGTTTTCACATGAGCTCTCACACTTGATTTGTCAATGTCGGATAAATAACATAACACTTTTGCCTTTCCCTATTTTTTCAGGATTTGTTTTTTTCTCATATTTTCTCGCGGCTACTATTTTTCTGTGTTTTTCTTTTTTCCTCCTATTTTCTCATGGCTCCTATTTTTCTGCAACGATTATTTTTCCACGAGTGCTTTTTCTTTCAATATTTACCCATTTACCTTTTATATCTCCAATGTGTTATAAAATAAACGGAGACCATCTTATTTATATATTTCCCACAAACTATAGACTATGCATTAATAAAGTTAAATAATTAAATTTAACTTTATAAAATAACTTTATTAATACACGATAAATCATATCAATGGTAAATAATTGTTCTCGTCGATATTAAACAATTACCATCGACATGCCACTGTAACTGGAGGTCCACACAAGCCCAAAATGACTTACTATAAATAGTAAGTCCACCCAAAACTGCCTCAAATCACCTCGGAATGAACTACAACCAAAACTGCCTAGGCCAAATAGCCTCTAAGTCCCTTTTATGTCCCAGTTAGCCTATAGGACCATGGGGAAATAAGCTAACGACAACATCATGCTACGAGCGCTGGAAAGGGGAAATTACAGTCCGCCCTTCCAAGAATTGCTTGTCCTCAAACAATTCCAATGCTGCCCCAAGATCTCTTTGTTGAACCAAACTGAAACTGAGTACGATCCTAGGGTCCCAAGCCAACCTAAGAGATCTATAGTACCAACCACTGAAAACAATACCCTGCTGGATGCCAACACAAGAGACCTCCTGATAACAACTAGTAAGTAGAGCAATCATATACTGCACCATCTCTCTCAACCCCCTAGGAAACCGCTCACCAAGAAAACTAAATTGGAATGCCATGGGAGTAAACTCCAATAATCTGACATTGGCTTCCTCATCCTTAACTGTTGAACTGCAAACCCAAGTGATCCTAGGGTTCCAAATCAACCTCAAACAGGAACCACTATACTGATGTTGCGCCTCTGTGATATAATCATAAACTGAAACTCTGCTATCATGTGCAAAGTTGTCACCCATGTATGTACCTAAATCTCTTATGTCATTAAGCATACTCAGCATGAAATGAAGAATAGCTTTCAGCGTAACTCCAAATGTAATCACACACATCTCTTCACAATTTTGAGCAGCAATAAGTCTGAAAAACTGATTTATACTCACCTCTCGAATGCCTTTGGTCTCATGGACTAGTAAATTCTCATCAACATCCAATTCCCAAGTGTTGTAGAGATCAATAAGTGCGCTAAAATCTATACAACCAGTTGTTATCATTACTGTATGATCTGAAAATTCAACGATTAACATCATAGGAGAACTTTTATGCATTGAAATGTGAGATGGAGGCCAAAGAACCAAATCTGAAAATTCATTCCCAATTGGTTGTAGGCTGCTAGAATATGGCACATTCAACAAATATAATGCTTTCTTATTGGTTAGAGAGTGTGATCATTTGCTAACCATTTAACTGTCAACTCTTCAATGCTACGACTCCCATGTTCATTCAAACTTCTTGGTATATCCATACAAGCAAGAACTTTGTATACCTCATGCTCCTTAATGCAAATCTTCAAATAACAAGGGAAGTTCATACCTTGTGAGAAACTCGAAACGATGAAGACATCCTCATGCTTAAGCTTGAAATCTCGAGTATATGCAAAGTGATTTTCCAAATCCATGTCAACCTGAAAATTCATATTTGACGTCTTATGACAAACAAGTGCATAAGGACTGCTATTCACCATCATCAAATCAGCATTTGATACAAATTCTTTCACAGAATCTTCATAATGTTCAATCCATTCTTCTTCAAACATCAGTTGCTTATCAATGGTGGTTGTCGCTTCTAATGTGGCTGCCATAGAAGATGTATTTTCTGATTGAGATTGTGCCAAACTCAGCTCCAAGTTAAGCTTGTCAATTTGACTTTCTGCTCTTTGTAGAGACTCTTGGGTAGCTTCCAAGGTATCCTTAGTATCCACAAGCTCATAGGTGAGATTGTCAACCTCTTCTTCTTTCCTATACAATGAATCAGAATAAATTTCTACGAGATTAAGAAGGTGGTCACGATCTGAAAGTAAGTGCAAATAATTTGACTTTATAGTCTCTATACCTTCTTTGATTACCTGCAAATCAGTTTGAGTAGATTCATCTTTGCCCCTTTCTTCTCTATTGTCAAGTTGTCCCTTCCAAAGGTGACCTTCAACCGACTTGTGCATATCATCAAAATGTGTTAATACTGCAACAATCTTATCTTCATTGACCTTCAATTGGTTCTCAAGTTTGTGTAACTTAACAACATTAGATTCATATCTTGAAATAGCTGATTTACCTTGAGGGATTTGGTTCTCATAGAAAAATTCTTCTATGATACCTTCTTCGCACTCTTGCTGATTTGGAATCAAGGCAGCATTAAAATCAAGCATAGAATCACAATCATCAACATTTGGACCAATCTTTGCACATGGAGAGAGTGGGGCAGCAATAACATGAGTCATGAAATCACCAAAAGAAGCCATTATCTTTCTGGAATTGTCAAGCATGATTTCTAAATCACCCACAAAGAGGTTCATACAACCATTAGCTGAAGCAAAAATTGACTCATTGGCAACTATCCTCTTCATTGATGGACAAAACTTCCTCATCTTTAGGAATATCTTCAATGGTAGATGCACATGGAGATCAACTTCATCTTCAGGATCAACTTTCTTGTCTGGTGGCTTCATCTAATGATGGCTTCTTCAGAAGGGGGCTTGGTGTCTTTCTCCTTTGGAGTGAGTGGTAGCTTGGGGTGCGAATAATTTCTGGAGGAAGGAGAAGATGATGCCGCCATGTTTCGTACCTTCTTAATTGCTTCGGTTAGCGTGATGGGGTTAAATCCCTTCACCCAGTCCTTTAGAGGTTCCATCAGCCCATCCATGAACAACACAATCAATCGCCTCTCCGAGATATCTGTTACTAGCACGAACAATCTTTGGAATTCTATAATATAATTGTCGACTGATCCAGATTTCTTTAGCTGCGCCAATTCCTTAAAATTGAGTTATGGATCTTTCCCATCGAATTGCTCGATCAGTCTCTCTGTGAATTCAGCATAGGAGGCTATCTGATCGTGGCCAAGGGTAATCATTCCATGATGCCACCATTCATGAGCAATCCCTTCCAAGTGAAGCACCCAAATTTGATTGCCTCATCCTCTGACATCGAGTTAAGCTGGAAATATGCGTTTGCCTTCTGTACCCATGCCTGCGCGGATGTTGATCCCGATCCATCAAAGGATAAAAGGTCCACTTTGCCTAACTTCTGTTTGAGGTCATCGTTATAATAGTCACGACCGTTACCACCTGAATATCTCGTTCGTAGATCAACATAATCTCTGAAGGATATGTCTCCCTTGAGATTCGTGTTCCTCAAATTTTGCATTAGTTGCTCTTGCATTTCTTGGAAAGTGGGCTCTGGCTTTCTTCGAGGTGCTTCGGTTCTCGGCGGAAATGTCGACATTGATGGTCGAGAGTGCGAATTAGGGTTTTCTCCCCCTATGATAGAATTATCGTTATGCCCATTTTGTTCTCCGTTTGTCTTCCCTTCCGCCTACTTCTGCAACAAATCCTCCATGAGTCGTTGTTGTTCTTGCCCTCTGATCATGGTTTCGTTGAGCTGTGCCTGGTTCTGGTTAGCTCCCTTAATAGTGCCATGACTTCCACGACGGGATCATGTGGCTCCCCCATCTTGTCAGCGGAACGGTATCTCCTTCTGGTGTAAACTTTGAGTACGTTTTGCATCCACGAAGCTACAGGCTGACTGAATCACTGGCTCTGATACCACTGTAATGTTCCAAGGCCGAGATCGCTTTCGAGTGCAACCTGTACTACCTCAAGACACCATTATTGTCCCTACTGCATCTTGAGAAAACTCCGTCGTATGGAAAAAGGCAGTTCATACATGTGACTGATAGTAGTTTGGATGTTGTACGGTAGACTAGGTAATATAGTGAAGACAATAGGCTAATGTTCGTACGGTGGCGGTAGATATGTTCGTACGATGGCTATAGAATTTGACTGTAAGGTCAAGTTAGTGGTAACGACGTTAAATGGTGTACGGTTATGGTGCCAACATGACGTACGATGTGTGGTTGAGATAACACAACTGTATGGTGAGGTTATATGGATCGTACGGGATGTGTGGGTCCGTACGGTCACCACCTTTTGGATGGCGTACAACCTTCAGGCTGTACGACTTCTAGACTTTTTTCAGTGCGATGTGTAAGGCCGCCGACTATCTCTGATTTGAATGCAAGCACCGTAATACAAAATAATTACTAATGTGTTAAGACACTGATATGGAGATGCAAGGAGAAATTATATTCAATAATGATAGCACTTTAGATTACAACAATCTTAGACTGAGAGCGTAATTACTAATGTGTTAAGACACTGATATGGAGATGCAAGGAGAAATTATATTCAATAATGATAGCACTTTAGATTACAACAATCTTAGACTGAGAGCATAACAGAATAGGGTGAGGAGTTACTCCCATCGAAACTGCGGATGCCAAGTAGGGATGATCTTTCACCTCTGAAATGGCAGAACACTAAACTCTAAGAGGAAGTTCGCATATAATATGGCTTTGAGGAAACATCCCAAAGGATTACAAATGATGCCCACATGACCAACACGCTAAACAAATAAAAATAAAGGGCCCGAGAGATAATAAAATTAATGTCGAGGCCAATAAATTATTAAATTTATTTAATAATATTGGGAACATCACAAAACTATGCCCTTTACTAACAAAATATGGCAATATCTACTATACTCTCCCCTATACAGAATGCTACCCACTTGAGATCAAAAAATCACGTGCCATTGGAGGCACTCCAATCTTACTATTTTCTAACAGTGCCCATTGGCCCGTTATGCCAGTAGTCTTCAAGATCATTTGGCTTTTTTCTTTGCTCTATACTCCTCTCTGGCTTCTCATTCCTTCTTAAGCTTCTCCATCTCAAGTTCCTAAAGGTGGCCTTTCAAAAGTTCCCACCCATCGATAGCCTCATCGTATTTTTCCACCACACTGGTAGTAGCACTCCATACCAAGGGGTGATATTCTTGCCCTCTTTTACCCACTGCCCGCCAACTTCCATCTGTAACTCTAAAGCCTTACTTGGCTCATCCATCGCCACTATGGGAATAAGGCCCCCTAGCCATTTTGTCTTCACACAAGCCCTCATCACCCACACCGCTTCTTCCTTTAAACCAAGTTCCAGAGCCCACACGAGGACCATTGAAGTAATGTTGATATTTGACCTATATCTCTATTTTGCATTCAAGTATTCTTCCAAAAGTAACAAATCCATAATCTGCTAGTATCGGGGAGTCTCAATTAAGAAAATTCTCTTCATTCCTTTCTTCATAACATCCCCTAAGAAACATTGTTGCTTCCTTCTTGTGCACAATGTGAAGTTCGCTTCCATTTCTCCGCTCCAAGTCTTGTCTCTCTCTTTTACTAGCAAACAAAAAATCTTTAATGCCCAAAAAAATGTCGCTTTGCAAATATTTACACACTCGCCACCTTCTCAAGTGCTATGCCATGCTTAATCTAGACGCTTTGTTTGCTTGAGTACCAAAGTACTTCGGATGGTGAACACATCTACTAGATGTGGGAAAGCCATCAAATCATTTTGTGCAATCACTAATAAGACCTCCAAATGTCCCTTGCCTCTTCATTACCATTCACACTCACTACATGGTACTCCAAATCCGCTGAATCACAAATATAATTGCCCAATTAAATAAAAATCCCTCCATATTAAATTCGGCAAGCCATTTAAAATGCACGAGGTCCAATCCCCGATGGGATCACCACCCCCTAAGAAACACAGACCTCCTCATCAAGTACATCAATTTTTTGCCACCATTGGATCTACCTCCAAATCTTTACCATCAATATCTCAAAAGTCTTTAATCATCTCATCATTTGACATGTCCTTCAAGGTTGTACAAATTTTGGACAATGTATCCGCTATCTCATTTCCTTCACATTTTAGATGAGAAATCTTGAAATCTCCTAATAGTGAGTTGATCATCTTGATGTACTTATTCGAATACCATACCCCAATCTCCCCTTTAATGTTTGCATTCACAATAATCTGTGAATCCCCTTCCAGGTGTAGTCTATCACCATTTCCATCTAGCAACATTTACTGCACTAAGGGTCACCTGCACTTCTGCCTCATTGTTCGTCCCCTTACAAAGGTGCCTTGCTCCAATCAATAAAATACTCCCTTTACAATCTCTAGCAACAAATTTAGCACCTGAGGGACCCAGATTACCCTTTCACGTGCCATCAAAGTTCATTTTAATCCAACCCTAATCTGGAGGATCCCAATCCTTCTTTCGATCCCCAAGAGTACATGGATTAAGCCAACACTGCCCATTAATGGGCCCATGATAACGATGTCTTATAATTATGGATTTACTGAAAATGCTTTTAGCTTGATACTATCATGCTAACATACAATGTGTTTGCTAAATTTTCATGTGACTGGTTACCTTTGATTTATAGCAATTGAAAAAAACTTAATGAAGAAAGAAATCACCAACATAATAAGTTCTGGAATCATAAGAAAGTAGAAATACAATCAAACAAGATGGCCTGATCAGTTTTTCAAATATCCAAGTGTTCAACAATGAAATAGAGATGGATAGTTCTCATTCGACAAACTATACTACAAAACATTTTGTGCTTCACCATGTGAACAATTGTTTGCAAATTTGTCAAATGCTTTTTCTAGTATCAAGTTATATGGACCTCTCTGTGCTTGAACAGAACATTTAAAAGGTGAGAGTATACAAATCAATAAAGAAGGTAATGTCAAAGAGGATTGAAAGGGTGATAATGTGATGACCCTATTTTTAGCAGGTTGTGGCAGTGACGTGGTCAGCTCATCATTGCGACCCTTGTGAGCTGATGCAGGGTTTTGAGGGTCCCAGTTGGCAGACTTGCTATTTTTAGTAAGTTTGGACTTACTATTTTTAGTAAGTCAGTTGGTCAATTTCTATTTCTGACAGGGCAGTATCAGTGGTGGTCAATTCTCCAGACGATATTCAATTGTGAAGCTTCTTGGGCTGGGGACTTACTATTTATAGTAAGTCTATTTTTGGCAGTGCAGTGATGAGCATGTTCGTCAGTCAATATGGCAGGTGTTGCAGGAACTATCATCAAAATTCTATTTGATAATTAATTGTATTAATTAATAACAATATGTTATTAATTAATAATAAGGCGATATTATAATAATCATAATACTTTATTATTATTATAACGATTTAGAAGTTTATATTATGAAGACTAGTTAACTGATGATGGGTTTTTGGAAACTATGGAGACCAAGGTATTATAAATACAGGCTCATTTGTGAAGAAAGGATATCGAATATTGTTTATTGAAAATTGTTCTTGGGTATTGTTCCTATTTATCTGAGCCCTAGCTGAAGGGTCAAATTAGTTTCTAGTAGATTGATTCTGCTGGAGCTAATCTTCGATTGATTGCTGTTGTATAATCAATCCTACTTCCATCGTGCTGATGTATACGATCGGGAAAGCATTCTGAATTCTGCACTGAGTCTTGAATTGAGGCCTGCATAAGAGGCTAAGTGCATTATAGTTTCAATGGATTATCGCTGGGCGTCTATACTGGTGTTGCGTACCATTTTGCAGATTGTTGCGTCTTGGTGATACGTTTTGGAGAGGTTGCTGCTGGGGAAGTATTACTTCCATACTGCAGCCAGTCAAGGGGCTGCGTTGGTGATACCAGCCATGCGCATATGTAATTCTCCAAGTGCGGGTGAAGAGTAAGACTGCTGTTGGGGAGCCGCGGCTAGTGGTGGAAGGTGCCTAGGTGGTGCGTCATTGTTTGGCAACCAGGCTGCACCAAACTACATGCGTGGTGAAGTAGCTGTTAAAGCTACAGCTAGGGGATTGTGTGGAGACCCTATTGGGAAGCGTAAGCTGCTTCCATATCCATTGGAGACTTACGGTATTTTCAGTACATTGCTTTCATAGTGGATAGCAATAAATACTATTGTAATGCTGAACCATCCTTATCAGAAATTAATAGATAATTTATTTTAAATAACTCGACTGTGCTGGGTTAGAAATAAAGCATTGAAATTTCATACATGAAATGAAGAATTCTGCGGAATCATTGTTTTCTAATGGAATTGCTTGAGAATTATCAAATTGTGCACAATTAAATTTATACCAAGTATCAAACAGTGATATAATATCAAACAAAGTGGTTGAAATTATCTACAAGCCAGGTTAAGCCCAGTGCCAGATTGCCTGCCAACTGTTTGACAAAATGTCAAACATATGATTCGCAGGGAAATTGATTAAAATTAGATGTTTTTGAGATGAGGCCAAATCAGGCTCATTACAAATAATCTATACTAACCACTTTAATGAGTTTTTAGTATACAGATGTTGCCAAAGCAGAAATACTCTCTGGACTATTATTATCCTAAAAAATGGAAAATTGCATTTATAACATGCATAAATTAAATTTTTTGAAAGCATGAGGACAGTGCATTGGAATAAATGTTTGAAGCAAGCTCTATACAACTAAGGAAAAACACATGCCATCAATCTTACAACGGAGTAATTGGATATCCACACAAAAAAAATAGGGCATCAGAAGCTAGTAAGCTCTATTTGCAAAAGAATATACCTTGCGTCCTGGAAATAGATTTTGAAGATCAACTCTTGTGGGGGTTGAAAATTTGTCATCTTCTCCAATCTGCACAAGAATGCAGGAAAATGAACAGACATTTTGCCACAAATTTTTATCATGTTACAATTTCAGACCATATTTTGTACAAACAAAACTTTGGTTAATATAAAATTCAAATTTACCTCATAAAGATGTGCTAAACGCAATAAGGTAAGCTTATCCTCCAGTTCCTGTTCTCCAAATTGCACGCTCAATGTAAAATAAAGACTAAAAGAGGAAAAATAAATTTAAATGACTTTCCCAAACTATCTACTTGAAATAAATCTTAAAATATTTATCATCCTCTCGAGAAGAATGCGAAATCTACCTGAAGTGTAATTATTGCAATATTTGGTGGTAGCTCATAACCTGGGGGCAATGCCGAATACTGAGGGGTATTTATCAGATTCATTTCTTTTTCCTGCATCATAGAATTTTCCTTATTTCATTTTCAACTCATGCAAGGCAGTGATTTCCATAGATTTCACACTTTGCCTTTTTACATATTGTAGACAGAATAAAGGCAACATAAGTACATCGAAAACTAAAGCAGGATAAACATGAACTTGTTATGAAAGTTTGATTTGTAAAAGAAAAAATGATACAAGAAATCAACAAATTTAAAAAAATTTCAGTTTTAGCAAGTTTCTCAGGGAAAGTTAATTTTTAAAATTATGAATGTACACACAAACACGTCATTAACGTCTTAAAAAACCCTAATACAATTACATAAATTTACTGCATTTATAATCAATTATTCTTATATTATAACTCATTGTTGGAAGCTGAGTTGGCAGTATGAGTATAGGTTCAGGTTTGGCTTTGGCATTTGGGTAATACCAGTATGGCAATTTCTTTTTCTAAGTAAAGGTACACCTGACTTCGTATATATATAGTCATATATACAATTTTAAAAACAATATATGCTAGTGACTATACAGAATTTAAAATATATTTGATAATTGGTACTAAAAATAAGTTAAAATTTAAATAACAAAATTGAAAATACATTTCAGTGATTTCACAATTCATTCAATGTTATATCATACATCTATATGTGATATCATTACAAAAAACCAGAGTAGCCAGATACGCCTCTGCCCCTTCCTGGGCATGTGTATCCCCATATGCGAGATGGATACATATACGATGCAACACCCATATACGGCGGATACCGTACCCATGCCGGATACTGTCTGATTTGATTTTTTTTAAATTTGACGTAAATCTTCCTAAACTTAAGAAAACTTCAATCATGCAATTTTTTTTTTGGTACAAACAAAACTTACACCAAATGAGGAAGACAAATGAAATGCTTTTCTATTTCAGTGATCCATGTTTTTGATTATCTTCCAATGCAACTCTACTATTTTTTGCATATTGTAAATTGTTAAATCAACTTATAATTATTTAGTAGCAATTATGTGTCTATATTGCTTTTAAAGTGATAAAAAAATCCTCTAATAACTTAGAAAACTGCATTAAATATGTGTATGTGCTTTTTATGAATATTGTATCCAGCCGTATCTATATTTGTATCCCTGTCCATTCAACTATCCAAAAAACTTGAAAACAATAAATACAATAAAAAAACTGTATCATGCTCTCCATCAAAAGCATTTAGATCTAAATCATCACTAGGTTCAAATTCATTTGAAGCACACATAGAGCCACTCCCACCAGCTACATGAACATCATCTGTAGCAGCCTCATCGGCAAGCTGTAAAATAGATGCATCCAAGTTGGCAGAGTCAGGGACTATATCCCAATACTTCATTGCACCTTGTAGTTAACTTCCTTAGGTGATTGGGAGCACAAGTTGAAATGGATGTAGACCAAATCTCCTGCTTCTTTTACAGACAACAGGTCGTACTTGATTGGGTGGATAAAAGAGTATGTACTTCAATTCCACTCAATGAAAGTACTCACAACTTGTTGAAATTGGAGAGAACACCAATACAACATTAAACTACAAAATAACAGTAAGAATGTAAGTACTTAAAACTAAAAAATGCTTACCTATGATAGAATTTTGATTGCAAGAGGTTGGAGGAACATGTAACTCTGCCAATGGAGGTATCACTATATATGAGCATCCATCTTATGTTTATCTCAAAGAGCGCAAAAAACATGATCTTCCTATTTTGAACCTACCAAATTTAGTCCTAAGCAGTACTCACCACTTTTGACTCTAAGAAGATTCTTTGAAATACTTTCTTGTACACATCAAGAAGTTAATGATCACGGTGTCATTCTCCTAGGCAAAGAAAGTATTTCCGTGTTGTAATATTTGAGAAATAATGCATATGCAAGGGAATGCAAGGGCATGGCTATCTTGTTCGAATGGTTGATAAATTTTTTAACCTAAAGAAAAATGTTCCTTCGAGGTCATTTTTCTATCCTATTATGTACTTTATTTTTCTACCATACAATTCACGCTATCAAAGATTTCTCCCAAGCACAACTGATCTATATTAGCAAACCTAACATGCTCATGATGGCTTGGTGAAAATCAAGATGTAGTCCATAGAAGCCCATTAATCATTATCTAAAATGTTCCGCAACACCTCTCATAGCTTCACAAGTCAAATCGATTGTGTGCAATGTGAACTAAGTCTTAACAACTTAGTTTAGTTTTAAAAATTATGCTACCTCAAGTTTCCAAGATAGGGACAACAAGAGATGAGGGGACAAGTTTCAAGGATGACAATTTTTTGAGCCATTTTTGAGGACAATAGGGGAAGGAAAAGGGTACAATTGTATAAAAATAGGAAAAATTTAAAATATATAGGAAAATTCCACTGTTCCACAGAGTTTCCAAACAGGGGGTCGTGGAGATAGTTATAAAATAGCGTACAAGAATTATATTTCAAATGAAACTTTGGCAACTAGTAAAATGGAAAAAAATGCATACTAAATACTAAAATATTTAAATACTATTTAAATTTAACAATTGTGTAATGTCCCCATTTTAGCAGAAAGCAGATGTAGGTTGATGTCAGTCCATCATTGCAACCCTTGTGAGCTGACGAGTGGTTTTGGGGGTCTCTGGTTGTTTGACGAGATGGGATTGTTGATTTCTAGTACCCTTTGGAGTCTTGATGCATATCGATCCCGACTCTATTATTGTCATTTGTTGACTTTTGTGGCACTTTCCATTTCTAGTAGTGCTATATTTGGCAGTTACTATGAGCCAGGGTGTCTTGGTGATAGGCCTGGCAAAACATGCTGTATTGGCTTGGAAACTTGATTTGTTAAGATGGTTATAATTAATTAAGCTCAACTTAATTAATTGTTATGTTGAGCTTTTATTATAAAGTCAAGCCATTAAATATTCATAATTGCTCTAATATCTAATGTTTGGCATTTAATTGGAGGGAGTTTATAATTGAGTGTCATATTTCAAATATTCAAACTTTGGAGAAAGCTAAGAGGCTTTTAAGTTATGAAAGGTCTGCAGTTGAAGCTTGGGATTCAAAGTCTTCTTGAAGAAGGGATTACTCATTAAATGAAAATTGAACCTCTTTGAAAATCATCATTTTACTTGTCATTTGCTAATGAAATTTCTTGGTATGCGATTTGGAGAAATAAGGGTTTGTTTTCAGCTGTTGAAGAATCGATAATTCTTCTCAGCGAATGCACTTTGAGCTGGCTTCTCATTACCTTGAGAATTGTGTGTGAGGTCCGATCAGCATTGTGGATTCATTGGAGGGTATTCAACTTGGGATTTGACGCCATATTGGATGAAAGATGCTGGAGCTAGATTGACGCCATCTCTGGGTGACTGTGATTTGTTTAATATTTGCGTGGGTACCTTCTATAGGAGCCACCATTCCCTTCCTTAGTCGTGGCCAAGCTTGAACAACATGGTGATAATAAACAAGTTTTCTTTTATGCATTGTTGCATCAATTTGACATCATAAATAAGTCATAATTGCATTGTGAAATTTCATCTTCTAGTTCCAATAAAATTCCATAGACTTGGTGTGAAATTGCATTCACATATAGTGATTAGCAACATTTGATTTTGCAAACTGAAATCTTCTTATGTGAAAAAAAAAAAAATTACATATTTCGAAAAAAAAAAATACAAAGCATACAGATTCAGCTTGACCAGTATTGCCATCCATGCTCTTACAAACTGAAAATGTCAAATTGGAGATTTATATTATAGACAAAATATCAAAAAGATGATTACAAGTACAATGATACGTAAATAAAAAAAATGTAGTGAAGGGAGGCCTAATCATCCCCAAACTCCTCATCATTGGAACTACTAGACTCCACGTGGTCAAGCTCTGCCAAACTAATACCAATGTTCCATAACTCGCCGCAGGTTGTGCGAGTTTTCACAACTCGTGGGCCGAGTTGAGCTGGCCGGGTTTTCATGACCTGCATGACTCGCAGAGCCAGCGGGTGATACCATGACCCGCCAGATCCATGGGCTATGACCCGCTCGGCGGCAGTCATGGACTGCACATAAAAAAAAAACTAAAGGCTTTTTCCTATATTTTTTATACATATGCTTTCTAATTTTCCCTAAAAGGCATTCTATTTGCTTGTTATGACAAGAAGAGAGGAAAAGTGAGAGAGGAAGAAAAACAAGAGGCCATAGGTTTGCAACCAGCAGGGAAGAAAAGCATCAAGCCACAAAATCACATTGGGGAGGCATTGGTTTCCATTGAGAGCATCAAGGAGTCCATAACAGCTGTTCCAAGACTTCTCTACTCATTTGTGTTGTTTTCACAGGTTTGATGGTATTGTTTCATAATTATAATGCAATGAATATATGAATTGATCGCTGTTCAAGATACTTCACACTTATCAATTTCAGTGTTTGTATAGAACAGTTCGATCAATATGTATATCTCTGTATAGTGATGGGTCACGTTTATGATAGATGTGACTCCTTGAGTCACGCCTATCATAGGCGTGACTAAACGTCATACACTATGGATACAAAACGATAACACCGATTCACATTAATATGGTATCGATTATCAGTAATCGGTTTGACATCGATTCAACATCAATACTAAAGCCATCGGTTTAATACCGA
>MU223175.1:264356-284825 GCA_018584345.1 Thuja plicata | reverse complement strand
TTATATAGTTTGCATCACTCTTGGTGAACCCCAAGTTATGTAGGAGTTAGCATAAAGATGTTTCAGTCAGTACACATGAGACTCATCTCATGATCATAGTCCTCTGACTGCAAAAACCATCTCCATTGTTGACTCCCTCTGAACCAATATGACCAAATTCCTTGGAGATCAGAATGAATCAGATCCTCTAGATGTTCCCTTTAAATTTTAAGGTCTTGCAACAACCTCTTGACCTCCTCGTCCAAGGTTGTTTTTAGATGAACTATTAGACTCCCTCTGAATCTAATATCAACCTTCTGACTTATATACATGGAACTTCATCATATGAATCATGGTCCTCTGACTGCTATAGTTTCTTGGTTGCTAGAGAAACCATCTTGACATGGTCCTCTTCCTCTGAATCAATATGTTCAAGATCCTCGATAGTCATCTGAAGAAAATCCTCTAGTTGCTCCCTCAAACACAGGAGCATACATGATCCCAATCATAAAAGGTATCTTGCTTCAAAAAAACTCTCATCATTTAGTACATGATCAAAATTTTGATCACAACATTATTCATAGGAGTAGTTTTCCATACACAAATATACTTGTCTGATTCCATAGTAACATGAGTGAATGTAATAAACTATGGATTTATCCCCAGGCTTGGTACCTCCAGACATTCATGATAATGTGACTCCCTTCTGAAGTAGATATCAACCTTCTGACGTCCTCGTCCAAGGTTGCTTCTGATGAAATGTCAGACTCCCTCTGAATCTGATATCAACCTTCTAACCTCCTTGTCCAAGGTTGCCTCTGGATTGTCAAACTCCTTCTGAATGTTAATTCTTCCTCTTCGAAGAAACGTCTCCAGCTACCAACTCAATCTCATAGTAGCAATTATCAAGTTCTTCCTTCCTTGAATGCAATCTCTTATGCTTCTTGGTCCGTCCTGAAAGCGTTAAAGAGATTATCTAATGCAAATGAAGCATACATGATTCACTATTAAAGTTATAGCATAACTATAATATTCATGTGCATTAATCAAGCATGGAATACTTATCTTTTATTTGAAGAGAACAATCAGTCAACAAAGAGCCCATGCGGCCAAATATGCGCCAAACAAGAACCACAGATCCACAGACCTAGAATCTATTGGAGCAAGAGTCACCGCTACAGTTCCACATAACTTTGAACCTCAAATCTCCAACCAGTCTCAAGTATTTGCAAATATAAATTCTTTGCTCCCAACAATGAATAACACATCCAATAATGTGGAACAATTAGCCTTCCAAATTGAAGAATCTATAATGAAGTAGAAGCAACTCCACACACATGAACAAAGGGAGCCATCATAGAGGTAACCCATAACTCTCATAAATTTTCCAAACACTGGGTATGCTAGATATAGTCCCTCATGGTTTTATGGTGGACGACAATATACACATTATTCATCCAAAATATTCCTTCAGAAATCCTTTGTCATATGATACATACTTTTGGCTAAAATTCTTCAGACAGAATGAACCAAACTACTAGCATTTATATTAGTTGATTCCAGAACAAATACGCCTTAGATATTTGATATATTAGGCTATTCCCGTTAGCTAAAACTTTTGTGTTCTGTAGAGCCAGCGGCTTCCATACTCAGCGTTGATAAACAAATAAAAAAAATATTATGCCCTACGCTGCCATGATAGCAGTCAACTCCCGTATAGTATTAGGATCTGATAGCAATGTTGTTTCAGCAATGTAGCCACGGTGTTTGGCACCCAGGCACCTTCCGCTCAAAAACAAGACTCCTAATACACAAAATTCACACGATAGCCTTATTAATTTTGCGCTGAAGTCTTTGAAGATCACCCGATCATAAACATCTGATTAGGGGTTTGTTACTACTGTGCAAACAGTCAAAACAGTGTTTTCAGAATGAATGTATCTCCAGCACAACCGCTTCAAAACCACCCATGGCTTGAAAACAAGGAGACTAAACTTTGAGGCTGACCTCAAACTCCACGCACAACATCAGTAGTCTTCGGCAAAGATAATAAGAGGCTTTTATAATGTTTGCCCATAAATAATCTGTCTGTTCATCACATTATACAGCCCATTTTCATTATCAACGTAGGTATGTATGCAAACCATTAGATGTTAAATTTGCGTGTGTATATATCGCTGATCTGATGTGGCAAAGAACATGTCAGGTGCTTGTCCCACGCAAGACCCCAAACCAATGTATATGCTGCCCACCGACTCATTTTTTCATTAATTCTCGCCACACATCAGTGTACTGTGAATAAGTATGATGTTTTGTCTATGAATATAGCACACACCACATTTATAATCATATAATATTTTCAATGAACAAAAAAAATACTTCCGTATCAATTAACAACAATGAGTAAGTCGCTCCATAAAATCCGGGCTCAGGAATCACCATCCTCGGCGATCTGCATTCACATATCTGACGATTTCAATACTCACGGCCTCCTCCACAAGATCTGGCAATCTAATATGAGTTGGACAGCATAAAAGAGTTGTGACCAGATCTGTGAGGAGCTACTCTACATGATTTGCGGTGGTAATGTCGCTTGGGTCGTTTTCTCCGGCGGCACCTTGAAACCACAGACTCTAAGCCGGGATCTCTCCATCTCGAAAGCCCCACACACGGCGATCCAGGACCATCTTATTACACGCAGAGCTTGAAGACCCACAATATCCACAACCGCTTCCAGCAACCTGCTAATCTAATCCATGCGGACCTGCGACATCTCCACAACATTTGCTTTCCCGGCAACGCAACATTTCTAGCACCAGCAGGAATCTCAATTGTCCGACAGAGTTCTGCAACCATTCCCAGAGCTCTTCCCGCTCTGATACCATGTTGTTTTCACAAGTTTGATGGTATTGTTTCATAATTATAATGCAATGAATATATGAATTGATCGCTGTTCAAGATACTTCACACTTATCAATTTCAGTGTTTGTATAGAACAGTTCGATCAGTATGTATATCTCTGTATAGTGATGGGTCACGTTTATGATAGACCGCCTATCATAGGTGTGACTAAACGTCATACACTATGGATACAAAACGATAACACCGATTCACATTAATATGGTATCGATTATCAGTAATCGGTTTGACATCGATTCAACATCAATACTAAAGCCATCGGTTTAATACCGATCCAAACATAAATGTTAATACAATACTAATATTATCGGGTGATACCGATTCCAATTAGTTATCGGGTATTGACCATAAAGAGTATATAATAATAATATTTATATATATTAATATATATATATATAATGATAATAATAAATATTATCATTATGTATATATATATATATATATACATGTCTCTTAATTTGATCGATATATGCTTTAGTATTAGTAATATAATTTATCTGATCGTGGCTACATGCATTAACAATTTGAAAGAGGTTAAGTGTTAAATTTTGTAGATTTTGTTGGTTTTTTTTGTATGTTTATGGATTCTCCATTTTTTTAAAAAAAATTTTGAAGTTTAACTTTCCAAATCTTGAACATTTTCTATTAAAATATAAATTGTATACTTCAATGAGAGTAGAACAATAGCAAACCCTTGATTTTTTTAAGAAAAAAAATGTAAATATGTTTTTACAATTTTTCTAAAATAAATGTAGGGTTTGCTGATTTTTCTAAAATACAATGCACAAATTTGTAATTTTGTCTTATTGCAGCAGCCATCAAGTTTTGAAAACATTAATTCTTCCCAATGCCTACAAAGTGTGAATCTTGGAAATATACTGAAGAGTTTCTTGGTAGACAAAAAAATCAAACAAAATGCTCATTTTGTAAAGAAATTTATCATGGTGGCATCAATTGGTTTAAAAAATTAAATACCATATTGTTGGTATATCTGGCAATGATGTTGACCCATGTTTAAAGGCAACTCTTGAGGCAATTCGTTTCTATTATGACCGGTTAGAAAAATATGAAGAAGAAAAGGAAACTAAAAAGAGGCAATGGGAAGAGATAAATGTTATTGGCTCCCATTCATCCGCATCTGCATCCACAGCCACAACCGCATCTGCATCCGCATCCACAACCGCATCTGCATCTGCATCCACATTCGCAGGCTGTGTTGGAGAGGGTTCTTCCATGCCTCCCTTTCGTCTTAGTGCTAGTGCTTCTACTGCTGCTCCTAGTGGCACTATTACCGTTGGCCCTAGAGTCCGGAAATCGAAGTTGGACAGTTATTTTGTGCCACGCACTACTCCTGGTGCACAACCCTCGCTTGAGAGCATGTGTTGGAACAAGGAGGTCCATGATGTTGCACTAAAACAAATTTGCAAGTTTTGGTACTTTTGCAACATTCTATTTGTTGCAGCCAGGGAATTCTTTTTTATTTGATTGCTTTAAGTTTAGAATTAAATTTTAAAATTTATAGTTTGAAGTTGAACTATGCTTTGTCTAATGATTAATCAGAATCTATTTGTGACAGGTCTTTTTATTGCCAAGGCATGATAGATGTCGTAACCATTTGTGGGGCGGACTTTAAAGCCCCTACAGATGCTGAGTTAAGTGGCCCCCTCTTGTTAGAAATGGTTAATGATATGAAAGTTGAGCTACAGGACCACAAACAGTCTTGGAGCCAAAAGGGTTGCATCATCATGACAGATGATTGGACAGATAGGAGGAATAGGACACTCCTAAATTTTCTTGTTTCTTGTGGAGGTGATTGATCATTCTACTTCACTACATGCATTGAATAATTTAATTTTTATTTTGATTTGTTGATTGATCCATGATAATTGATAATTATTTTGCTTTTTTTTCAGGACCCACCATGCTCTTGAAGTTTGTTGATGCTTCCTCACATGCGAAGAATGCCACATACTTATGTGAGGTTATTGAGGAAGTTATACATGAGTTGTGGGAAGAAATTGTGGTGCAAGTGGTGACGGATAATGCAGCAAGTTATGTTGCTGCAAGAAAACTTTTAACTTTTTAAGTTTCGATGGAGAGTTATCTATGAATTTATTTAAAATTCTCTTAACACATCTAAATTTCTAATTAATTTAAAATCGTTGCAGGTAAACTTTTGATGGAGAGGCACCCAAATTTTTTTTGGTCTCCATGTGTAGCCCATTGCCTTGACCTCATGTTAGAGGATATTGGCAAGCTTGAATGGGTCAAATCATGTGTTGATAAGGCCAAAAACAATTCCAAGTTTATCTACAATCATGCATTGGTCCTTAGCATGATGAGGCAATACACAGGGCAAAAGGAGTTGGCTCGTCTTGGTATCACGAGACTTGCCTCAAATTTCCCCACTAAAATCCTTGTTGAAATCGAAGGCAACTTTGAGACGCATGTTTGTTGGTGAGGAGTGGACTGCCTCATCCTATGCTACAACCACTAAAGGGATGGATGTGGCAGATTGTACTTTTGATGATCCAAGTTTTTGGACCCCTTGTGCAGAGATCATGCAGGTAAATATATTTTCGCTTTGTTTGCAACTTTGCAATTTTTCTTGTTTTAAATTTTTAATGCACACTTGTGACTTAACTTTTTTTTTTAATAGTATATGCAGGTCACTGAGCCCCTCGTAGTACTCCTATGAGTTGTTGATGGGGAGAAGCCCTCTATGGGATACATATATGAGGGCATGGATAGGGCCAAGGAGGCCATTAGATCCAGGTATGCAGGAATTGAGGATAAGTATGGCCCCATTTGTGAGATCATTGATAGGAGATGGCAAAACTAGCCTCACAGACCCATCCATGCAACAACTTATTTCCTCAATCCTTCATTTCGTTTCCTTGATAACTTCAAGGTAGATAAGGAGGTTCTTAGTGGCCTATATTCAGTGACGCAAAAGATCTCACATCTACAGTGCAAGACATAGATGCATATAATAATGAACAAGGGGTGATTTTCGCAAGCAAGATGTGCAAAGACGCTAGGACAGCATTGCAGCTAGGTAGAAGTTATCTTAAACTTAAGATTCTTAAGTTTATGGCTTATGCATTTTGACTTTATAATCTATCCTTAAAGTTGGAAATGAGACTGATTCTTTTTCTTTTCCTTATTTTAGATAGATGGTGGCAAATGTTTGGGACTACAACCCCAAACCTTCAAAAACTTGCCATCCGTATTTTGAGTCAGCCATGTAGCGCTTTTGGATGTGAGCGCAATTGGTCCATGTTCGAGCACATCCACTCGAAGAGGCGTAATAGATTGTCTGTGGAGAGGTTGAATGATCTTGTCTTCATTCATTACAATCTCCGTCTTAGGCCCAGACAAATTTAGGACACTGACACATCTCCGATCACTCTAGCAGAGATTGATCCAGAGTCCGAGTGGCTCACTGAGTCTACCGATCCTGTCTTCACTAAGGAGGACCATGAGTGGATTGACCAGGCACACAGAGAGCCTAAGGTGGTGGCTATGGCAGAGGAGGAGGATTGTAATATCCCGACTCTGAAATCTTCCCTCGGATGACTCCTGGGACATATGCCTAGAAGTGTTTCGGGCCGTATGGTATTGCGTGGTGGCTGCATTGTCTAGCTGTGGGTCGTACGGTAGGACTGGGGGTCATACGGTGTTGGTTGTTGCCCGTACGGTAGGACTAGAGGCCGTACCGTGTTGGTTGCTAGAGGTCGTATGGTGTTGTCTATGTTGAGCCGTGCGGTGTGCGTTGAGGGTCGTACAGTGTAAGCTGAGGGTCGTACACTGTCCGTACGGTCAACACAGTGTTGCCGCCAGACTTAACATGCACAGATCTGTTTATCCTTCCTTTGTCGAATTAAATTAATATGCTCGGCACTGAACTTAGTGCTCGATACAATTCTGGACAAAAGTACTTGCAAGAGAATATTATTATTATTATTTGATAGTGCTTCAGGTTTACCAGATCCAGAACAGAGAACAGGCAGAGTAGGGTGAGGGTTAAATCCCACCGAAACTGCAAATACCAAATAGGGAGGGTCTTTCACCTCCGAAATGGCAGACAAAAGAATCCCAACAGGAATTCGCAATTACAAATAAAATATCAAAACTGAACATAACAAATACAACCTACACGTTGGTCATAAATACACGTCAGACAACTCTCGAGGTGCACAATTAAAGCTGCCACGGCAACACCTACACCTATGCTAAAATAAAAGATGGGGCCGAGATAAACTAAATCAATCGGAACCCAAATACAATTATTATTATTTATTTGATGACGGGGATATTACAGTCCTCCCGTCCCAAATGTTGTTTGTCCTCAAGCAATTGCAAACTGGGGTGTTCCAAAATCTGCTCGCCTTCCCAGGTGGCGTCTTCTAGTGCTAGATCCTTCCAGCGTACAAGAAATTCTTTGACCTTGCGTGTCCTTAGCCTCTTTTCCCGAATGTCAATGATCTTGGCTGGCTTTAATACTAACTTCCCTCCTTCGTTGAGAGGTGGCAAATCTGTTGAGACCGTGATGTGTTGACCCACAGCTTTCTTCAGACAAGAAACGTGAAAGACGTTGTGGATTCGACTACCTTCCGGCATGTCCAATTCGTAGGCAACTTCACCTACTCTCCGCACCACCCGGTAGGGTCCATAGAAACGTGGCCTCAGCTTGTCCATGCCACATGTCTCCAGGGAAGATTGTCGGTATGGTTGAAGCTGGAGGTATACTAGATTGCCAACTTCAAAACTTCTCTCTATTTGGTGTCTGTCAGCATATATCTTCTGCTCGTTTTGGGCCCTCTGAAGATTTTCCTTGAGACTTCAAAATGTCCAACCCTTCCTATAGAGAATCCTTAGCCCTCGACCCGCGGCTATCGCCAGTGCCATATCAACAGATGATGGCGACTCATAGCCATACAATGCTTTGAAGGGCGCCATGCCAATCAACATGTGGTATGTGGTGTTGTAACAATGTTCACCCATATGCAACCACTTAACCCATGTCTTTTGTTGTGCCGAAACATAGTTCCTAAGGTAACCTTCCAGCCACTTGTTCACAATCTCGATCTATCCATCGGTATGCGGGTGATAACTCGTACTCGGTGACAACTCCGTCCCTACAAGCCGAAATAGTTTTGTCCAAAAGATGCTGAGGAAGCAGCTATCTCTATCGCTGACGATGTTTCGAGGGAGACCATGCAAACGAAACACCTCAGGAAAAACCAAATCCGCTACTTGTGTGGCCTGATATCCCACGAAACTGGCAAAGAAGTGTGCATATTTAGTCAATCAATCGACCACCACGAAGATACAATCCTTCCCTTGCACCTTGGGAAGCCCTGAGATGAAGTCCATCGAGATGCTATTACACTTTTGCTCAGGTATCGGTAATGGTTGTAGTAGACCAACTGGTAGCATGTGCTCGGATTTGTTCTACTGACATGTAGCACATCCCCTAATGTATTGTAGGACATCGTTCTTGAGACCCTTCCAGGAGAATCTTTCTCTGATTTCCCTGTAGGTTTTTAGGTACCTTGGATGCCCAACCAAGGGTGAATCATGCATCTCCTATAAAAAAATTTCTTTCATCCTGGACTCAGGCACTAAATAAATCTTGTCCTTATAATAAATGATTTTGTCGACCACCTTGTATCTGTCGTCACGCACTTTGCCATCCATCAACTGAAACGCAAAAGGGTTCTTGGATTATTTGACCAACAGGTATGCCTTCCAATCCGCCGAAATCTGAGACAACGAGCATATGTCGAGCTTCCTTGATAAAGCTTCAGCCACAACATTATTCTTCCCTTTAACATACTCAATGTCAAAGTCAAACGCTTGAATTTTGCTTACCCACTTCTGTTGTCTTTCGTTCAACTCCTTCTGTTCCAAGAAATATCGTAGGCTGTTGTGGTCTGTATGGACGACGAACTTAGATCCCACGAGGTACTGTCTGAACTTTGTCAGGGCATGCATGATGGCGAGCATTTCTTTGTCGCAGATGGAATACAACTTCTCCACTCTCAAGAGTTTCTGACTCTGGAATGCAATCGAATGACGGTCCTGCATGAGTACAGCTTTGATGCCTTCCCCCGATGCGTCACAATCTACAGTGAAGGGCCAAGTGAAATCTGGTAATGCGAGGACCAGATAGGAACTCATGGTTTCTTTTAACTTGTCGAAGGTACATTGTGCTTGTTCATTCCATTGGAAAGATCCTTTCTTTGTTAGGTCAGTCAAGGGTGCGGCGAGCTGGGGAAATCCCTTCACGAACCTTCTATAGTAATTGCACAATCCAAAGAACCCATGCAACTCTGCGAAAGTAGTTGGAGGTGGCCAATCCAAGATAGCTTAGATCTTTTCTTGATGTACTTGAACACATTGACCACTGACAATGTGTCCTAAATATAGTACCTCCGTCATCCCAAATTCACATTTGGATCTCTTGGCAAACAGGGATTACGATTTCTCGATTTCCAGCACTCGTCCAAATGCCTTATATGTTCCTCCCATGTCTTGTTGTAGACAAGTATGTCGTCGAACAATAACAACAGGAACTGGCACAGTTGTTTGCTGAAAATGTGCCTCATACAGGACTGGAAAGTAGCCGGTGCGTTAGTCAACCCGAATGGCATGACCAGGAATTCATAGTGTCTGTAATGACAACGGAAAGTTCTCTTCTCCACATCTTGTTCCCTCGTGCGTATCTGGTGGTAGCCTGAGCGGAGATCTATTTTGAAAAAATAGACGGCGCCGTGCAACTCATCCAGTAGCTCATCAATCCTGGGAATAGGGTACCTGTTTTTGATGGACTTCTTATTCAACGCACACTAGTCCACACACATCCGCAAGCTGCCATCTTTCTTTTTTACCAATACCACTGATGATGCGAAAGGACTGGAACTAGGCCTGATCCATCCCTTGTCGAGCAGTACCTGGATTGTCTTTTCAATCTCATCCTTAAACCTTTTAGGATGGTGGTATGGAGCGGTGATGATGGGCTTGGCTCCCTCCTCCAACTCAATGGTGTGCTCAAAACCACGGTGCGAGGGTATGCCAAGTGGAATGTCGACGAAGACCAAACTGGGTGCCCAATACCGTTTGGAGTTCGTCGTCATGGTAGTACTCCTGTTGGCCCTTTAGAGGGGTCGTTGAAACCAAACAGTGTGCAGCCCAGACAACATCATCGTGTCTAAAAATGGCCTACATTCGTCGTGCCGAGATTTCCTTTGGACCGTTGTTAGACATTCCACTCAGTACCACCTTCTTTCCATCTACTTCGAAAGATAACTCCATTCTCTTGAAACTTTGTTTGTATTCATCCCAAGTCTCTATCCACTGAATGCCCAGTATAACCTCCATGTCATCCAAATCTACCACGACAAAATCGTCTGTTACTGTGGTTCCCCATGGTGATTCTCAGTTGCAGAACCAAATGGGTACACGACAAGAGGTTTCCTCCCGCCACCTTGACTTCAAACCCTTGATGTGCCTTTGTACGCAAATCTCTTCTGCTGACTAGTGACGAATTAATAATGTTGAGTGTGGCCCCACTCTCGAGCATTACCACAACCCATTGTCCCTAGAGCGTACCCCGTAGGTGGAACACAATACACCTTGGAGTGCCAGCAAGTGCCGCAATTGCACCTCCTCTACAAACCAGTGTGTCAATTCTCTCCGCACAGTCAGAATCTTGTTGTCCGTCCCCTTCGCCTTCGGGTTCTTCCTAGTCTTCTTCTCCTTTGAACATCACCTCAATGTAGCGGATCTTTCCTTTGCCCAGACATCGATGCCTTGGTTCCCACGACTCCTTACAGTGGAAAATAAAGTTTCCTTCTTCTCAGACTGGTAGCCTCATCCATCAATGGCTTCTTCGGTGGGGGGTCTTTTGCCTCTTTCCTTCGGAGCAAGTGGTGGCTTGGGGTGTGAATAATTCCTAGAGGAAGAGGAAGAAGTTGCCATATCACGTGCCTTTTTTATTGCTTCCGTGAGTGTGCTGGGGTTGAATCCTTTTACACAACCTCTGAGAGGTTCCATCAGTCCATCCACGAACAACACAATCAAGCGCCTTTCTGAGATATCTGTCACCATCACAGATAGCCTTTAGAATTCAACAATGGAGTGGTCAACTAACCCGGAGTGCTTCAGTTGAGCGAGCTCCTTGAAATTAAGTTTTGGATCTTTTCCGTCGAAGCGGTCTATTAACCTCTCTGTGAACTCAGCATATGACGTTATTTGATCATGACTGAGGGTTACCATACCATGATGCCACCATTCGTGTGCGATCCCTTGTAGGTGGAGCGTTGCAAACTTGATTGCCTCCTCTGGCATCGGGTTAAGTTGAAAGTATGTGTCTGTCTTCTGTACCCATGTCTGCACAGTTGTTGATTCGGGTCCCTCAAAAGATGATAGATTTACCTTGCCTATCTTTTGTTGAAGACCGTCGTTGTAATAGTCGCGACCACTGCCTCTTGAGTATTTCATTCGCAAATCAACGTAATCTCTGGAGGACAGGTCACCCTCGAGATTCGCGTTGATCCAATCTTGCATTAGTTGATCCTGCATTTCCGCGAAGGTGGGCTCTAGTTCCCTTCGAGACGCTTCATTTCTTGGCAGTTTTCTCTCCCTGCGACTGAGTTATCGCCGCCATGTCCATTTTGTTCCCCATTTGTCCTCCCTTCAGTTAATTTCTGCAAAGTCTCTTCTGCAAGTCGTTGTCGTTCTTGCCCTCTGATCATGGTATCATTGAGTTGAACCTGACTTCTGGTTAACTCCCTTAATAATATTATAACTCCAACAGTCGGATCCTGTGACTTCCCCATTTTGTTGAGGGAACGGTACCTCCTTCTGGCGTATACGCAAAACTCTTTCTGCATTCACTACCCAACAGGCTGGCAAGATCAGCAGCTCTAATACCACTATAATATCCCGACTCTGAAATCTTCCCTCGGATGACTCCTGGGACGTACGCCTGAAAGTGTTTCAGGTCGTACGGTATTGCCTGGTGGCTGCACTATGTAGGTGTGGGCCGTACGGTAATGTCTGTTGGTCGTACAATGTTGGTTGTTGGAGGCCGTATGGTGTTGTCTGTGTTGGGTCGTGCGGTGTGCATGGAGGGCCGTACAGTATGGGTTGTGGATCATACGGTGTAGGCTAAGGGCCGTACAATATCCGTACAGTCAACATGGTGTTGCCACCAGACTTAACACGCACAGATCTGTTTATGAACTTAGTGCTCGATACAATTCTGGAAAAAAGTACTTGCAAGAGAATAATATTATAATTATTTGATAGTGCTTCAGATTTGCCAGATCCGGAACAGAGAATAGGCAGAGTAGGGTGAGGGTTAAATCCCACCGAAACTGCGAATATCAAATAGGGAGGGTCTTTCACCTCCGAAATGGCAAACAACGGAATCCCAATAGGAATTCGTAAATACAAATAAAATATCAAAACTCAACATAAGAAATACATCCTACACGCCGGTCATAAATACCCGTCGGACAACTCCCAAGGTGCACAATTAAAGCCGACACGACAACACCTACACCTATGCTAAAATAAAAGATGTGCCCAAGATAAACTAAATCAATCGGAACCCAAATACAATTATTATTATTTATTTAATGACGGGGATATTACAAGGATAGAGCACAATCAACTGCCCGTGCAGCTGATGTTGATCAGAGTGGCACCTCACAGGGAGAGACTATGGTTGCTCAGTCATCCAGGGCCTACCTTAGATGCCTTTGTAAGAGGAACACAGAATACTCTGAGGCTGAGCTAGAGCCAGAGCCATAGACTTATTTTTGTTTAAACATATTTTTGACAACAATTGATGTCATGGATTTCATGGATTTTATATACATTTGACAATATTTATAATTCTACATATCTATGTTTTCTATTTTCTTCAGCTACAATTTACGTTTGTACTTATGTGATGGATGTATGTGATCAAATTAGCTTCTATTTGATAATATAGTGTCTTTAAGCTTTATTCAAAAGTGGGTGCATGAAACAAGTTTTAAAACGTAAAAAAACTCTATTATTCATTTTAACATGTCATCGACGAGTCACGGATCGAGTCAACCTTGCTGAGTCATAGGCGAGTTTGAGTCATGGATCTATGACTAATACCAACTACCCTTGTCTCTCTAATTGTAGCATCTGATGAGCCCCATTTTATGATCTTTTTAATTAAGACTTTTTATGTTGTTTGAAGACTTTGTTTCATATTTTAAAGAGATGGACCTTGCGGTTAATACCTTTATAAAGCCATAATGCTGAAGAAACTTGCTATGTCTTAAGACCTTTGTGATGATACCATGGATGCCATATGAATGCAATATAAATATGTTTTTATATATAAATGGTGCTAAATGTTGTATTTTAAGTAACTATGAATATGTTAGGATCTTTGTAAGTTACCCTTGCAGGATGAATTTGATTGAAGTCTAAGGTTGCTGAGATGGAGCAAATGCAGCCATTCAGATGTGGCAGAGCCTTGAAGTGGTAAAGGACATCAAAGCAAGGAGTCAAAATTGTTACACGCGGCCAACCAACTGTTATAACCATTTGGAGACTGCTCAGATCAATTAAAGGATGATTATCCTTTCATTTACTTGACATGTCTGTTGGTAGAGCAAATATAGGAGGAAGTTGCAGTTGAATCAATGCTGGAGCAGAGTCCTACTCTGTTTCAACCTTCTTGTTCTTAAATTTTATGCTTTCAATAAAAGCCCTCCTCCTAGATGTTAGGAGTGGATCGGCTGTAGTGATTAAGTAGTTGAAGTCCTTGTTTTCTAAAAATGCTCCAGACCTTTTCTAAAATGGTTGTTGTTTGAGAAGATAATGTACTTTTTACTTTACTATTCGAGCATCTGAAATAAAGAACTAAGTCTAGCTATCTCTTTTATCAGCATGAATGGATGATGTTATTATGAATGTGTAGTATCTGAGATTATAGTTAATACTTGAGGAGACTCATCCAAGGAGGCACATGAAATATCCCGAGTGGATATTTACTCTGTTGCTGCTATAAATTTTACTTATATAATTATGTTCTTCTGTAATTGTTTTGATTATCTTGCAGAACTAGACGGAAGTTGCAGAAGGAATGATTTCATTTGATATTTTCAAAATAACTTGGTACAATTTAAAGACAGTAACAACAGCAAATAGGTAGTAACAACAGTGAATTGATACCAGCATATGAAATTCTGGAAATACTTCTATTTGTACCAATAAGTGTAATATCAAATCGAATGAAGTGTGGTACCTCCAATACAATCAGCATTTGGATGTATAAGCTGCTAGCAACTGCAAACTCCAACAATTCTGCCCACAAAATCCAACGCCCAGCTGATATAGATGGCTGAATGTCTCTACTCCCAATGGCCCGCGCCAAAAAGATACAACTGCTGAACGCTGCAAAGATAACCTCTAGTTTCTCACGCCAATGATATGATTTGCTGTAGTAACGCCATCAATATCAAATCCTTGTGCAAGAACCAGCAAAATCCGATCCAGTTGAGGGCTACGTCCCAACTCAATCAACTCTCAGCCTAGGGTTTGACGTCCTAGTGAGGGAATGCTCAATCCAGAGCTAAACGCCATAATATGTTTTTGAAAATGTTCAAAGATGTAAAAGATGTCCAAAGAATGACCCAACTTCTCCTTTTATCTCCCTCTCAAAGCCAATCGAACCCTAAAGGAAGAATATGCCTTTTTTCATTATTATAAAATGACATCTTTTAATTAAAGGCTTTAATGTATAGGAAAAACACCCCTTTGCCCAATTAACATAACTCAAAGTGCTGGAAGGTCTCCGGAAGATGAAAATGATTTAGATTAAGTCAAGACCTTTCCAACAAGCTATAACACATAGGCCTGCCTGACCAGAATAAGCCAAAAATCCCTTATTACTCCAATTAGCTATATAAATAAATTTATTTTAATTTAATTAAACGCAAACTTAGGAAATATTTAAATATATTAAAATATATCCCAAATAGCCAAGGAATACCCGAGACAACCCAAAATGTTGAAGCTGAATATGTCACCTGCCTATGACTCATGTCGGTCAACTTGGGATAACTGGCAGTCTCATCCCTAAAATCTAGGGATGCTCCTAGAAACTAGGAAACACACCCAAATCTCCTGAAACTGAAACCAAGGAATGACCTTATAGAACCTCAAATCTGGAAGCTGACACCACCTCCTAAAAAGTAGGAATTCCCCTCCTAAAAAGTAGGAACTGCCTCCTAAAATCAAGGAATTGCACTGCAACACTATATTTACCACCATGGCACCTGTACAGACTGATGCCGAACGAGATGGGTCAACTAGCAATCCCATCCCTAAAATCTAGGGATGCTCCTAGAAACTAGGGAACACACCCTGTCATCCTGAAACCGAAACCATGGAATGGTCCAATGAGACCTGACATCTGGAAACTGCCACATCCTCCTAAAAAGTAGGGATATCCCCTAAAATCTAGGAACTGCTCCAAACTGGTTCCAAACTGCTTGTAAAGCCAAAATCCGGTCACTGTATGCACTGAATGAATCCCTATCCATCTCCGCTAGCCTACGAGACTCCAATGATAGGCCAACTCCTCCGTCTCTGATGTCCACTCTAGAAAGGGGACATGACAGCACACTTGATGAGGATTCTATGTATTTGCTTTTTGTACATTTACTTTCTAATTATTTCCATTCTGTTTCTAGTAGTTTTAGCAAATGATTGTTGCTCTAGCCACATAATTGTAATTCTATGACTGTTTCTATAGCCAATGCAAAATAGAGTAGTTATCCTTGTTAGTTAGAAGTTTATGCAGCCAAGGCAGAACATAGTAGTTATCCTTGTTAGTGTTGTAAGGTTTTCACACCATCACCCCATTGCAAATGGGGACCCCCTCTTTTTGCTCGTAGTTGTTAGGTTAGTTAGGTTTTGGCAATAAATTTAGCAATTCAGAGCTTTAAAGATTGAGGGGTGACTGAGAAATCGAGTGGCCAAGTTGCGCTCATAAAGTGGGAACGTTAAAATTAAAGTCCCTTGGGGTCAAGTTATAGTGGGTTGAATGTAAAATCCCAAGTGTATTTAAATTTTGGCTAGTCAATTAGTCCAAAATACATTATAAAGGAATATTCCATGCATAAGGGCCTCAAAATCCTTATAGAAATTGATTTTCCATACTTAAAATTGCTAAAATCCTAAGGAAAATCAAATTTACTTTATAAAATTACACCAAATTCAGACCTACTATGAATTTCCCCACTTATTTTGATCAAAACCCGGCATTACTATGAATTGCCCCACTTATTTTGATCAAAGTCCGAACATACTATGAATTTTCCCACTTATTTTGATCAAAATCAGGACTTATTGTGAATTTCCCGACTTATTTTGATCAAAATCCAGACATATCATGAAATTCCCCACTTTAATTGGTATTTTCTTGAATTTTTTTGAAGTGTTGGGAGTTTATCCAAGCATGGGTCGTTTTTCCCCATCTGGAATCTAGAGATAGAAGATGAGAATGAAGAGTCCAAATACAAGACAAATTTCCCCTTTGGGTTTGTACGTAGTCAAATCTTGAGACCCAAAGTAAGGATTGATCCCTTTGGCTATGTGGATTTGTCCAGACATAGGTCATTTTCCCCCTTGGAGATGACTAAGAATGTGAAAATGTTTCAAGTATGGAATGAATTTATCCCTACATGGGTCATTTTCCCTTTGAGGGTCATTTTTGTTAAGTAAAAATGTCAAGTTTTAGGATTATGTTAGTCCCTATGAGGGTCGATTCTCCCTTCTATGGACAAGGAAGATTATTTAAATGGCGGTAAGGCAAATTTGAAGGATTATGAAGTCCCTATGTTGGTCGATTTTCTCTTGGTGAAGTAAATTAATTAAATAAAAAGGGAAAATAATATAATAAAGTTCTACAAGCTTCTAGAAGACAAAAGGTTTTATCCCACATTGCTTGTGTGGGTGAAAAGAAAAGCCAAAATCCCTTTAAAAGGAGAAGCTACAGCCATTAGAAAAAATAAAGAAAATAAGCAAGTAGCTGAAGGTGATAAAAGAATAGCTCAAAGAGCTGGAAATCAACCAAGGGAGCGCATCAATCACCATTGGCTAATCTGATATAAGTAGTTGCTGAGTGAAATCAGACCTTTCCCCAAGGAAGAGAATAAGGTAAGGTGGCCATATGCTTGTGCCTTCAGATTTATGTCTGAGAATTTATATATGAGGGACGACTTTTGCAAAATTGTGGAAATTTCTTCAACCACTAAATCAACATAAAATTGGTTGCAAATCATTGTAAGGACAAATTATGATTTTTTTGACAAGATTGAAGGCAAGAAGGGGGCTGATAACAGGGTGTCTACAGACTAATTCTGAGATTTTTTTTTGACAAGGCTGAAAGTGGATTTCTGAGACTAATTGGAGGCATCTAAGCACTGATAGGTAAGAGTTTCAGGGCAAAATCTGAGGAGTTCCTCATAAAGGGTGATTTTTTGAAAATTCATATAAAATACACAAAGCCCCAAACTGCTCCAGATTTGATTGTGGACGAATGGCAAGGTTAAAACTCATCTTCCTTGATACATTGCAAGCGTAAAAGGGGCTGGATATGAGAGTTTTCAGACTAAGTCTGAAACCCCCCATAAAGTTCGATTTTTCTCAAGAAAATATCTGAGTTTTTAATGATTCTCAAAGCTAATTTATCTTCATGGCAGACCTTTTAGACAGATTTTACATCCATTTGAAGGCCAAAACAAGTCTAATACAGCATGTGTCCTCAGACTAAAGTCTGACAATTTCTGAAACGGCCGATTTTGGGAAAATTTCTCATAATTCACTAACTTATCCAATCTTCAAGGGGGCTATTGCTGAGTCTTTGGGTGGTGTTTTTGTGCAAGGATCAACAAGTTTAAGAGCTAAATTCATCCAAAGAGGGTAATTTTCAGACCTGTCCTCAGAAAATCTGAGTTTGTCGTTATGAAGAAATGAATTTTTTATCATGGTTGGCTTGCCTTTTGATTCATAATTTACATAGAAAACCATGGGGCATGATTCGCAATGAAGATGACAAGGTGTTAGGACTGATTTTAGATTGTCTTCAGACTTGCTACAAGCTGTCCTCAGAAAAATCAGAAGTCTTTAGGGTCTGATTTTATCATTCCAATGGCTAAGTTTGATCATTTTGTTGTCCTAAGATTCTAATCCAAGTGTCTATTTCATTTACAACCATCTGTGAATGATATTTCAAAGGTATTACATTAAATTCAAGGATCTAGAAGTCTGATTTATTATTCTGTTCAAGTCCCTTAAGACCATATTGACTTCGAGCTTTGTACCGAGAATCGTGTTTGGATATCAAGGAAGTGAACAAAAGAAGGTGGAAGACAAGTTCAATCTCAAGGCCAAGGATATCAAAGAAAGAAGGACTAGTCTAAAGCAGTCAAGATCAAAGGAAGACATCACTTCAAGATAATGCACTTCAAAGCTGGGACAAAGGAAAGAAAATTCAAGGATCAAGCTGAAGGAATTATCTCAAGACGAAACCTTCATCAAGTAGGGACATGGGACAAACAAGTTCAATTCATTGACATTCATGTGTCCCTATGCAAGTCAGTTTTCTACCTGATTAAATGCTTGAAGAATAAGGACTATCTTACAAGGAGATCAACGTGTCACTATTCACATCTATTTTCCATAAGGATCAAACAAGTACACCAAGGAATGTTCGAGGATGATTCCAACACCAAAGTTAGCATGGAAAAAGGCCAAAATGACAAGTCTGAAATCAAGAGAAAGAAAGAATTCAAGGACAAGATTCCCATCAAGGGAGTGATCCTCATGATGATAGAGTCATAAAAGGAAATGGATTGAGGAAGATTTAATACGCCAACAAAGATGTCAATGTATTCAAGGGATTGCCCCAAGGATCAAGTCCAAAGGTGAAGAAGACAAAGAAGAATTCCAAACAATGAAGGTGGAAATACGAAGGGTTCAAGTATTACAAAGTCAAGACATTCAAGAGAAAGAAGTCCAAGAACGATGAAGAATTCCTAAGGATAAGGAAGTGGAATTAAGATGAAGATTGCAAGATAAAACAAGCATACATGTTCATGATGATAAGTTGTATGACGAGTTGGCAGCTTCCTTGCTTCCTATTGGTCCTCGAGCCATTGAATTTTCTCATTGGCTCATTTTGTGGTGCTTCATTTCTATTGGCTATTTCCGGTTGCCCTAATTAGGGTTTGTAATGGATTAATCTGGGCCATTGGTTTCAAATCAATCCCGGCCATTCATTGTAATTGGGGCTTCTATATAAACCCCACCCCTCTCATTTGTAAAGTAGGACTTGTTGAAGTTGTTGCTATGATATTGCCAAATTGTTCTTGATTCATTGTTGTGTCTTTCATGGTGAATTGTTGTGATCAAGTTTGGAGTATTGCATGGTTTCTTCATTTCCTCACTTAGATTAGGATTTCATTTCATGTTGTTTAGAAGTAGATTAGTTGGATGAAAGAAATTGTGGATGTTTACTTAAACAAAACTAGGCCACTAACCTCTTGTTGATGGTAAGAGTGCCTTATGAGGTAAGCTAGTGATTGTACTTAACTTCAATTGGCATTAAATCTTTAGTTTGTATCCATTGATGGGATTGGAAAGGAGATATTGATTTGAAAATCATTTGAGTATTCCTTAGAAGCTTGCACTAGGTGAATGGGGGTCGCTGACAAAGCCACATCTAGTAGAGTCCAAGTCCATCCTATTGGCTAAATATTTTGCAAGTCACTAAGACTACAACTTGCAAAATGTGTATTTTAGGCAGCAGTATGTGAGATTTCTCTCTCCTCTCAGCAATAGGGGAGGCTCCCTTCTTATCGCAGGTGGCTTCAAGTAGAACTGCACTGTAACACATACAGTTCACCTTGCAACAGTAATACCGTTGACCCGATGATTGACGTAAGAACAATCAAACGAGGCAGCGGTTGATTTATCTAAAGACGAGGTGATACAATGAGCTCAAAGTCTCCTATCCTCACCTCCAATCAGTAATCTAATCTATTGTCCAATACTGAAGCTCAAAGTCTTCAGTCCTTGGAGTGTATCAGCCACTAGTTTCTATAGTAATCCCGATTCCCTGAAGCACAAAGTCTTCAGAAAACTTGAATTAAAGATGCTCCAATGAAATAAACAAGTTAACTATTCAATCTGAAACAAGGATTAACAAATGTTACATAAGAAAACATTCATCGATTGTCAAGACAACAACTCAAAGTTTGTCAATCTCTATTCCTTTTATTCAGATGCTAAACTCTCTTACAATGAAACACAAAGTCTTCAGAATATTAGAGCTTTGCCTATAGTTTACTTGCAAAAAAAAAAACAGAAGATGAAGAATTACAATGAGCTCTCTCCTTTATATAGGAAAAGAGGAGAGAGAAAAGTGGAGAAGAAAGGGGAAACCCTCAACCACTTTGACTTATTCAATCCTTATCCTCTAACTAACTAACTTTGACCTAGTCA
>MU223175.1:211457-226237 GCA_018584345.1 Thuja plicata | reverse complement strand
AAAGCTTGCCATCTCTGTTATGAACTTATGCATCTAAACATTTAGGAACATATTGCAAATCTGAAACTAAAAGCGATACATTACACATCTGCAAACTTTATCACTATTCTTGTTTTGAAAACTCAAACATCATGACTCATATTTTCAGATTTTCTATAAAATATAAAAATTATATTATAAAAAAAAAATTGACGTACCCCCGTCCCCTGTTTTGAAAAATAGCCGTACCGGTACCCGTACCCGTACCCAAAGTACCCAAGTACCCCCGTCCCCGTGCAACTATGGCGATAACTATCTGTGCTAAAATGTTGCATTTTGTGAGTTGCTTCTAGATTTGATTGTCTATGTTTTTTGCATCAACGTTTCGGATCACACTCTGTGATCCATCCTTGTGCTGTCTACAACTCACCCTGATAATGGATCACAGAGTGTGATCCGAAAAGTTGATGCACCAAAACATATGCAATCAAATCTGGAAGCAACTCACAGATTATCTTATGGAATGTGGAAATCTGCGCATTCTTATGTTGTATTTTATCGCCCAGCAAATTTTATTGCGATAAATACACTTATCGGTGCATCTATGGTTCCAGCTACACATAGAAGTAACTTTTGGCTCATATCTTCAGAAAGAATTATTTCCTGCCTATTGGTATTGGTTCATTTTATTTACCTCAGCTGGGTGACTCACTTTGATAGGTGATTTGTAGATTCTAGTTGGGTTTTGAATTTTTAGTCAAACTAGCTCCTTAGACAGGATCGTATAGTACTTGCTGGTGTGTGTGGGGGCTAAAGAAGCTATAAACTGCTGTTTTTTGGTGTAAATACCTCTGCAAAAAGGCATGTATGTAAGTTGAAGGATGTGAGAAGAGTTTGGGGCTGTTTAAAATAAGTTATTCTTGCAATTGTCCTTGGAGGATATTAAAATATTATCATTTTATTACTTTAATGGTCATCTTTGTATATCTTTGTATATTATGTAGATAAGATCGTGTTTACGATCTTCTTAAGTTTCTTATTAAAAACTTTCTATTTTGTACATTTGTAAAATTCTTTATAATAATCTCTTCGATCATTTGTTAATACAACAATAATTTTACCAATTACTTGCGTAATATGGTCTCAGAGCCTAAAGATTAAGAAATTGATTTTTCCTAAAAATTTTGATTTTCGAAAAAAAATACAATTGACAAAAAATGTATTCTGGGCCAATTTTTGCAAGGTCGCGAAAATTTGTGGGTGTTTGTTCTGCATAACCCAACTAGGGTTTTTGCCATTCCTGCAAATTTCTGTGGTCGCGATTTTCATTTTTTTTACAAGTTTGTTCCTGTTGACTCTTTTTTTAACTGCAAAAGTCATTTTGTTCGTCTCTGGCCGCGTGTGGGGTTCCAGACGAAGTTTGTTGAGCTGCAACCTCTCGATTCTTTCACTCCTGCGCACACATTTTGGCGTCTTTTCTATGTTTATTACTGACCCGTTTTTCAGATCGACAGCCATTTTTCTCTAAAGTTTTTACGTGTTTATTAACAAAACACGACACTCTGTTATTATTTATTATTATCTGCATACAGTGGAAGGTTCTTCTGTCTATGCTCTGCAACCAAGCCTTCGGTTTTTCATTGTTTTTTACAGCAAACTGCCATTTTTTAGGAGTTTTTCCGGACGGCTAGGATTTCCTTCAAAACTCTTTGTTCTCTTGTCGGATTTAAAATCTAACTTCAGATTCTTGGTGGGTTTTTTGAAACCTCAACTGGGTCGTCATCAAAATTTTGTGGGTATCTCAGATTGTGTGCCTCAAATTTTGTACGAGCCGAAATTTTATTCTAATTTCAGATTCCTTCTAGGTTTTTCAAGATCTCTTCTAGGTCTTCATCAGATTTTTTTGGGTCAGCTTGAAATTTTTCTCAAAATCCGTGCCAGTCGTACTTCATTATTTTTAAAGGATGTACCTACATCTGCCTTTGTTTCAACTTCCGTGCTATCACATCATCTCAGCTTTTTTTTCCGTGCATTGGGAAACGTGCAAGATGGCGTCACTAACCAACTTAATGTTGGAGGGCAGTCAGAGATTCAACAACAAAAATTATAATACTTGGAAGCAGTGCATGCTGACAATCTTCAAATATCACCGCCTTGATGAGCTTGTTTTGGGCACAGAGACTCGTCCTACCATAGTCCAAGCAGACCAGGACAAATTTGATGACCGGAATCGAGAAGCTGTCATGCTTCTCAAGCTCTCTGTCACAAATGATCAGTTGCCTCATATTCCTTCTGCAAAGTCAACATTGGACATCTGGAAGCATCTTAAGGAGTTGCATGAGACATCTGACAAGAGTTGAGCATTCTTCCTGAAGAACCAATTGTTCTCTATCATCATGGATGAACGCATGTCCTTACCGGAACATCTCACGAAGATTATGGACATTCGAGACCAACTCGAAGCTATCGGTCGAAAAATGGAAGAAGAATATATGGTAGTCATTTACTTGAAGAGTCCACCAAAATCTTATGAGAACTTTATAGAGACTCTCAATATTACTTCCACTAATGTTGATCTAAAATTTACAGAGTTGTGCACCAAACTTCTGCATTAGGATCGTTGGAAATAACAGTTTGATAACAGTGCCACCTCGTCCTCCTCAGAGCAAGCCTTTGCAGGCAAATCTCCACCATCTCAGCCATTTCAGCAGAAGGGCTCCAGTCAGTCTTAGGATGGTTCGAAGAAGAAGAAGGTTTAGTGTAACTATTGCCATAAGTATGGCCATTTGGTCAAGGATTGTAGCAATCAATTGGCTTCCGAACAGCAGAAGCAGGGAGGGTCTCGACCTAAAGCCAATGTTGTTGAGCACATAGAGCAGAAAGACTGTCTTTTACACCTTCATAGCTAAAAGACCCACAGACCATGTGAAATCTTCTACCTGGTATATAGATTCTAGTGCTTCTCGGCATTTCACTCACAGGCGTGATTGGTTTACAGATTTTTCTCCCTTTACTGATTAAGTCATATTTGGAGGAGATGAAGAGTATATACCGTTGTTGGCAAGGGAAACGTTTAGATACAGTCTGTAATGTCCCCGTTTTCATGAGCATTGGAGTTTGAAGGGTTAGTGTCATGTCCCCTCTTGAATGCACAATAAGTAAGATAATAAAGTACTAATTATTTTATATTATTATTTTCCTTGAATACTAATATATTATAATTAAGTATAGTATAATTATATATTACAATAAATCAAGTAAAGCTATGTTTATACAATATACATTATAATAAGTACCTTTTATGTTCCTTACGGAACTATAGTCGGTTACAAGGATTGGTTACGGGAACGACTTTTGTCTTGGCTTTTTAATGCGTGTTTGTTCTGAGACACGGGGCGAAGACTTGGAGATTTTGGCAAAGGCAAAGATTGTCAGTAGAAGAAATCCTTTCGTCAGTAGAAAGATTCTTCTTCAAATGAGTTGTCCTGTATGTTGCTAAGTTCTTTCTCTACAAATTCTTTTACTGCTTTAGCCTGATCTCTGACTAATAACAGGGAATTTCTATAGTCATCCAGGTTGATGTCCTTGTCAGCATTACTATCTGGATTGTGGCGGTTGTGTTCCTCGGGATTGGGATGAACTTTGTTAAAAGTATTTGCATTGAGGAAATCATAGCTAATGTTTTGAAAGTTTGTTTGATTTTGAATATTGATTGGGGAGGTATCTTTTCTTGATTTCTTTTGACTTTTTTTGATTTGTTTATTTTGTACTATTGTTTTGCATGATGTTATGTTCTCTAAGGGTTTGTGAATTTCATTATTATCCTTTTCTTGATTTTTCCCATTGTTATGCATTGAAGTGATAGCTTCGTTATAATCATCTTCATTATACAATCTAGGGTTAGGCTCTGTAGCAAATGGACAGTCAAGGGGATTGAGAGTAATGTCATTGACTATATTGTAATTTCCTACAATAAATCCACCCTTATCTGGATTTAGCTTGATATCTATTGCTGGTTGGTTTGGGGTTATTGTGCTATACTGTTTTCTTGTAGGAGGGGGTGAGCAAAACCTTGGTTTAAGCTTGAAGTTGCAATGCTTAGTTAAAAGTGTAATAGGTTAAAGCTTTTTGATAGAGCTATCCAGCTTTATTGCAATTTTAACGTCTGATCTATCAAGATTTTTTTAATCTAATTCTACAAATTTCCCTATTTTATTGGAAATACTGATAACAATGGAACTCTGTATAAATTCTACAGGTAAGTTAGGGAGGAGGATCCATTTGGTAACATCTAAATTATTGACACAAGAAGGGTCAAATTTAGGGCACCAATCTATGAAAAGAAAACCATGGAAATTAAAATCAGGGCATATGCCTTCAAGAAACATTTATTTTACTTCTAAATCCACGCAATCAATTAATAAAGATTCATTTTGAAGAATAGAGATTCTTACCTTATCCTCAAACTGCGACAAAAACCATCTCGCAATTCTGAGATTAGAGACGTCGATGCCTAAACATTTTGCGAAGACACCATGCTTTTTGCAATAGGATTCCATTCCCACCACATAAATAGGATCTATTTTCAAGTTGTTTCTCTCTTTATTTTGTGATTGGGGGAAAGAAATTTGGTTATGAGCACTGGACTGTTCTGTTTGCGAGATGGTGGAAATACCATTATTAGGGCCAGAAGGGTAGGAGGGCTTAGTTGGACATTGTTCATACCCCACCGATCCTGCAGATCTTCTATGAGGAGGAGAATATAAAGAGGGCTTATGAGGATTCGATGGGGGGGCTAGATAAACCAATTTCTTTAGTTGTTTATTTTTGCTAACAATCTGCGGGTTTGGGGTATGCAAACTACTATTATGGCTAGAGGGCCTTGGATCGTGGATAGGGCAGCAATTCTGAGCTTTTACTTGGCAAAGGATTGGCTTTCTATAGTTTTGCCCTAAATCCTTAGATCTTCTGTGAGGAGTGTAAAAATTATTTTTTGGCGAAGAAACCAGAGGATGAAGCATACCAGTACCCATATCATTAGGAGTCAAGGTAGAAGGGATAACCATACCTCTGGCCCAGAAATAACGCTTGTGTGGTGGGCAATAAGGAGAGATCCCAACGGACTGAATGACAGCCGAATCGGGCATGAGGAGAGCAAAACTGTTAGAAAGTGGTAATGTCGGAGCTAAGAATAGCTTTCCTGATTGAAGATTCCTCGCTTTCCCCTTGTTCTGTGATCGAGGAGCAATTTTAATCCACCCATCGTTGTTTCGCGGGATGAAACCGGCCGAAGCAATTTGAGGTTGCAAGTTTGTGCTAGGACACACTTGTCCTCTGTCCCTTCTTGCTCTACCCTTAGCAAACAGGGTGTCCTCAATAGCGTGGAATGTGTCCAGAAGGGAGGAGTCCTCTGTGCCCTCGCAAAATGAAATGCAGCATACTTGGTCGCATTAAAAAAATTGAATTGGTGTTGGATGCTTTCAATACTGAATACTTTATGCGGGAACCTACGAAATTTTGCTAAAGGCAGAGCCATTCTTTTTTTTTTTTGTTAATTATTTTTTTTTTGATAAATAGTATTTTTAATAATTATTACAATTTTACATTATGTTTATTAATGATGATAATGAATTTTATATTCATACTCCCTCTATTAGCTCGGACATATGAATCTTATATTCATTTGGGATCCAAGCTACATAGAGATCAATTTAATAACAATTCGAGATTGATATAATCCCGTTGCCAATTTGCGAATTAATGGCAATTCGAGATTGATATAATCTCGTTGCCAATTTGAGATTGATGGGAATTCGAGATTGGTATAATCCCGTTGCCAATTTGAGATTGTTATAATCTGATGTAGGCAATATATATACTGATACCAGTCATATGCATATGCGTAGGCTTGGATAACGTCTATCGTTTCCAAGAGAATCTTAGGAGCAGTGCTCTATGAGAGGACGTGTCGATAGTCCAGGTTGCTTAGAATGGATCCTATATCCTTCAAGCGGAGAACTTGGAAACCTGTGAAGCCCGACCTAGAGGCAGCTCTTAGGACCAAATCCCCCTTACTAACTTAAAATATAGAGTTAATGGGTTGAATATTATATATTATCTCTACTAATGATGGTTTTGCAGGAAATTTATGTAAGGAGAGAAGAAGGGATATTACAGAAACAAATCAATCAACAAAACTACTCACATTAGCATTTCAAACTTGAATTCATTTCTTTAAAAATAAATCAAGACTGAATATTATAGTCAAATAAAACCAAATATGAATCCCATATGGCACATTATTGGTTGGGATTGGAACCAACAATTCCAAATGTCCATGCTACTGCCTACTATTTGAACCACAAGTTTTTATTCTCCCCTTTATTTAGAGAAAATGTAGAGGTTATAGATGGCCTCAACACGTGTATTGAAAGGTAGATGCCTGATGACAACCTTAATATATTGTAAACAACGAATTAAAAAATTATAAGAGGGCAAAGGGAGCATTATTTTCTTCAACTTATGCATTCATAGGAGAGACATTTTGTAGTCGAGCAAAAAAAATCTTGTTTAATTTTAGTTTAGAATTTCTTTTAAAATTCAAGTTAAATTAAAATTTTAATGTTACAAATTAACAAATGTTGTCCTTGTAGATTGGTGGTGGGAATATTTTGGTGCCACAACACAATCTTCAAAAGTTTGCATCCATATTCTACCCTAGCCCTATAGCTCTTTGGGTTGTAAGTACAATTGGAGTGCTTTTTAGGGCATTCACACAACAAAAAGCTCAACAAATTGACTCAAAAGCAGTTGAATGACCTTGTGTTTGTGTAGTACAACCTTCAACTGAAGGGGAAGATACACATCATGCACTTGACCACAATGCCATTGATCCATGTTCAAATTTTGATAAAGAACCCGAGAATATGAATATATTGTTTACTATTGATGGGATCACTTATTTAGGAAGGGATGAATCCAAATGGCAAGCAAATGTGGCAAACACATGAGGCTTTGGTAGGTGAGATCGGCAAGTCATATCAGGATTCAACTGTGTAGCTTTTGAGTTAAACTCATTGACCCATGTTTCATGAGTGGTGGTACACAAGAACCCATCTCTCATGAGAATGAATGGAACACTTGGCACTCGTTACATCTAGGTGATGGTCAAAGGAGTGAAGCATCGGGCCTTCCCGAGAGGTCATCCATCCCAGTGTTGCTCCAATTCAAGCACGATTAACTACGGAGTTTCCTCCAAGGTTAAGCCTACTTTTCTTGATATCCCATTTACAACAAGCAAAGTGGGATTAACCTTGGAGGCAACTTCATGGTTAAGCGCACTTAAGTTGGAGCAACACTGGGATGGTTGTTGACCTCCCAAGAAGGCCCAATGCTTCACCCCTATGAGCATCACCTAGATGCAATGAGTGCCAAGTGTTCCATTCATTCTCATGAGAGATGGGTTCTTGTGAACCATCACTCATGAAACATGGGTCAATGTGTTTGACTCAAAAAATACACAGTTGAATCCTGATAGCAATATCACAATTTGACTTGCAGTGGAAAATATTTCCTACTTATCAAGTCATCAAGTGGAGTTCACTACCTACATAGCTTGATCCTACACCTAAGGCTCCTGTTGAGACCCCTATTGCAGCTCATGTTGAGGGTAGCACAACTATACACCATCTACTTCCACATAGCCCACATGGAACAATAGACTTTTATAAGCTTTAGTCATATAAGAAATTTGTGATTTGTGATTTTTGCTGATATTGCAATTGGAAGTTTATATTTATTGAAACTTTGAACTCATTTTTTGGAAAATGACATGAACTTTAATTTTGATGTATACACAAAGGAAATCAGTAATGTGTGTCCTTAAAGCATACCTTTTAAAATTAATGTATTTTTTTATATGTTTGATAAATTTGTTAAGTTTTTCCACAAGTGCTTACCAAGTCCCTAGTTTTAAAAAGTTTTGGGCTTGTACAGTATGGGTTTTGAAAAAATGGTTCTTCTTGCCTCTTTACAATGAAAGGCAAAATCAAATGATTGAAGTGCTTCTAACATAATCACTTGAGTTGATGAATATATGTTTTGTTTAGAGTAAACTACAAGGTAGCCTCTTCTTAAAAATGTGCACATTTCTTATGCCTCCTCTTATCTTACAAGAGATACTCTCAAACCTTCCTTAGGTCAAGTTTTGGTACATATATGTGGAATCTTCCTTCACTTACAACCAAAATTAATCCAAGGTATATGTACCTGAAAGAGATGCTCTTGATTTAAAAAGCAAGTATAGCTAAATAGCTAAGACTGATAAGTCATAAGGAAGAACATTTTGGATGAAGCTTCAATCTTATGTAGTGGCTCTCATATTAATTAACTATGACAATCTAAAGAAGCCCAAAGAATCCAAAATTCATTAAAGCCAATAACCCTAAAGTAGGAGCATTGAACACCAGTTTCTATTGATAATTAACAATCTACAATAATAAAATATGCTACTAACATCCACTTTGCTTACATAAGTGTAATCTGCAAACTCACCAAGCACTTCCAAATCACATGAGCACCCGCAAATAACTTTCCACACTGAGTATCTCAAACTTAAACTCATCAATTTTCTAGTGAGTTTATTGAACACCACATGGTGAGTATTCACAAGTACCCAACAGGTCTATGGGAGAAACTCATGTGTGCCAATCTTTTGTTGAATTTCAAATTTAAGTGTTTTTAAATTGCTGAGTTTTGCCAATTTTTTGCCAAGTCACCAAGTCCAAGTTAGCTTTGGTCTGCCTAGTTTATTCCAAGTCCGAGTTTAAAAACTATGGTGCATAGCTTAGATGTTATATTGACTGTATCTTGCAAGTACAACATGCCAGTTAATATCTATTGTAGTAAAACAAAGTGTAGATATTAATGTATATCCCCTTCCTAAGCAATCAATATGGTGGATCACTAGCCTATTCAGTGGGTTCCCATAGGCTAATGGGTTAGGGTTAGGATTAGGGGACTCATGATGATAGTTTGATCCAGCTTTTTGCAGTGATAGGTGTTTCATTGAGCTCAGGCGCTTGAGATTTGCATAATGCCTTTTTTTGGAGTGGTTTTGGACAGTTTTCCCAAACTTGCTATTTTTGGTAAGTCAGCCCGGGCATCAAGTACGCCAATTGTTAGTATTTCTATTTTAAAATATGTTTGTGGATGCATTGGATGTTGATATTTCGGGTTTTAATGAGGTCCAGCATATTTACTTTAAATAATGAATAAATTTAAGTTGAATAATAAATTCAATATTTAACTTATCGTTATTTAATTTATTCAATATTTGACTTTGGGCACCCAAATGATAAACTAAGAGTGGGCACTGACTTATAGGAAACATAAGGAGTTTTAAAAAAAATTCAAAAAGTACCTCTTGTTGGGTGTGGGATTTGGAGGGGACTATAAAAGAGAATTTTTGGAGCTCATTTGTTATACTTGGATTTGATATTTGGAGAATACATTTTCTGGTTGAACTTGTTTATCTTGTGGCTTTGTGAGGATGAAAACCCTTGCAAAGAAAATCTTCTACAATGGTGAAAGGACCCAATCTTGAAGATCTATTGGTGGTTTCATTTATGAATCACAGTTGAGCTTCATTGTTGGATTGCATCTTCAGTTTTACATAAAGTATATTTAGAGCAGATTTATGAGAGGTCGATACGAGGGAGATTGAAGGATTTATGTTGCTGATTGTAACTCTTCTAGCTGGTCATACCTTCTCTATATCAGGCCCTACTTCCTAGTGGTTGGTCGTACAAGCTGATTTAGGGCAATTGAGATTTCTGGAGGTGGCGTTTAATATTCAGGCAGATTTCTTAATGCATTGTGGGCGGATAGTGTTTGGCAACTCAGTGATATCCGATTTGAATCACTTGGATTCCATTCTTGGAGGTGGTGTCTATGGTTTTTGAGACCATTTTGCTTGTTTGTTTCTGTTTTATCATTGTCATTTGCAATCAGCAAAAGGGTATGTCTGATTTTGCATTGTTGTGCTATTTCACCATCTGGGTATCTTTAGTTTTAAGAAAATATTGTACTTTTGGTTTACTGCTGGTTGTGGGTGTTTCGAACTATCGTATCTGAAGAGATATTTCAGTTCATTATTGTTGCAATATATATCTATTGTGTAAACAACTTCTGCATCTCTATCAACTTCTATAAAACACTACAAAACAGAAAAACAAACAAAAAGAACAGGGTGTATGTTACAATTAAGTTCATTTCTATTAGATCTGTATCAAGTCTTATGTAATATACATACTATTAGGGTGGATATACCAACTCTGTGTCAGCAGTAAGAGAAACCATCCCTGTTCATAAGATAATCAAGCTGTCTTCATTTCTATATGATCTGTGTCACGTCTTATCTACTATGAACACTACTTGAATATTGTGCTGATTGTATCTTGGCAGTGGAATATATCAGATGCCTATACCTACAGTATCTGGTGCCCAAACCAGTCCCAACAGCATCCAACCCCCACTAAAGGCATACTTAAACCCAAAAAGGTCCTAAATGATTTTAGAGAAAGCAGAACAATTTTTTATTTCAGCATGATGCACAACTGTAATAATTCGTATTATCTAACAATTGCAGAAGAATGCTATTGGCTCTTGCTTGCTAAACTCAACTTACTGTCTGGGACGGTTAGTTTCAGTTCAAGCCATACATTTAATCGTACATTTATCATGCAACTTAATTCTTTATTTTCTACAAATATCAGAGCACATATAATAGAAATAATTGGTATGCTTTACTTAAAAAGATAACATCAGAATTTGAGAGATTATGAATGCAAATTCTCAGCTTACGGTTAACCCCTTGCAGGAATTTGTTCCATTTAGGCATATGGATTCATTAAGGGCCTCACCAACACCCCTACCATCATCATGGAGCAGCCGCCTGAAGGGATGCGGATTCAATATTAGTTTCAAAAGAGAGGAAAAAAATAAAAAAGACCTGTCCACAGAAATATCATTTCATACCTGTGTAGCATTAGTTCTAATTCTCCATCAAAAATGCTTGAACCCCCAAGAGAACGATCAACAAGTAAAGAAAAATCTCTCTCACTATCTTTCAAGTACATACCTAGATTCACCTGTGCATTATAAAAGTGACTAAGCACATTCAATTTGAATGAAAAAAATAATAATAATTTGCTTTTTGTAAAAGATAATCAATAACTTAAAATAAATGTTGAGCGATTGTTTTATGTAGGTATCCGTGCTTCCATGGCAAGAAAATACCTTCTCATTCCAAATCAGTGATAAAATTATAAAATCTATAAAATGTTTTCTATCATCTTGTTCTAGAAAGTCATCTTCCAAACAATAAATACTACAAAACAGTAGAAAAAAATACATATACTACATAACAGATGAAAATATTCCATTCAATGAATCGAACTGCCAATATGTACAGTAGCTACTTATTTCCCTAAACAGTGAGAAGGACAAATATAAGGCATAATACAATGAGCCAGGTCAAAGAAGAGCATCCAAATTGTATGGCTGTTGCAAGGGGCAAGGAATACAAATGAACATATACAGTTAGAACAATAGATTGTAATCTACAGAAGACCAGTCTGAAAAAATTCTAGTGGATTAAATTGTTTTACCTTCAATAAACTGACCCATGGTAAAATAGTCACAATAAATGGATCCTCCTTAGTCCTTACCATTCAGATGCATTTATGGTGGCTTATGTGAATGGGAATTATTTATGTAAAATGAAATGCAGCGGCCTCAAATATGTTAGTTGCTACCATTTCTTCAAAATTCCTAATATAAAGGATTTAACCATATAGTAATAGAGCTCTATTTCCCATCGCAATCACTGATGTGCCTTAAGTTTACTTGATCATTAACACTATAATTTTTTTATCTAAACCCTATTTGTTTATTATGATCTACCTCTTTTCATGCCCCCTTTTGCTTATCCCTTAATTATATTTCTCATCCTCCTGCAAAATTTAAGCTCTAGCCAATACTTGCTGATATGGAAACAATCTAATAGTGTATTTAAGCAATTAGAAAATGCAGAATAACCTTTCTTTTTAACTTACTGGAAAGGATTAACAAATTCTCTTAATTAGTTGATAGTACAAATCTGGTAACAAAACAAATATGTATTGTATGGGAAATGGTCCAATAGAAGTTAGGTTAGTCATGTATTATGTTTGCCTGCGTAAGACCAGTTTAAGAACAAAGCTATATGGGATCAATGAAAGAAAGGAAGAAACATGAGATGTATATGAAGGAATACTGGTTATGAAAGAAAAATCATTCAATATAATAAGCTCTAGGCAAATCACATTTTAGAAGCATTATTTAGTCCTTTTAGCACATTGCTCATGTTCGCTCTATTTTGTAATGAGCCAGACTTAAGGCTGGCTAACCAACCTTATTAAGGCGATGTTTGCAAACATTTCCCTTTTGCTAAGTGTTTTGCAACGTATTATTAGTTCTTAAGTATTAGATTAATAATTAAATAAATTTATGAATAAGTGAAACTATTAAATAAATTATAATAAATCTCCTGGCTGACCTTTGTAAAACTATAAATAAATAATGTGAATTATTAATAAATGGTAACCTGGGCCGATTTTGAGGTGGCTAACAATGTGGGACAACTTGGAGGCAGTTAAACTAACTGCTTGGCTGGGCCGACATAAGAAGCATGTATAAATGCAAGATGAAGGAATTGAAGGGATCATCGCATATAAGCAGCCTTGGATAGGTCAAAAACCTTACTCAGAAATTGTTTATTCTCTATCCCTACAGGCGAGACCTAATTTTTTTTATTTGCAAGGCGGTGGAAGGTGTGAAAGGAGCAAATTGTCAACAAGGCTTGCGCCTCTAAACACAAGCCATAACTCTGCCAGTGAACTGCAACATAAACAGTAGGACAGCATACATCAGGAGGAGTCCAACCTGCAATAATACTTACCAGTGGCATGACTGCTGGGCAATCGGCACAAAGGGCAAACAATGGAGACTAGGCATACTCCCACAGGCATTCAATTTGAGCATAGGAACTGGATCAGGCTTGTTCAAGAAAGATAGACATTTTCAGGACCACTACAGGCCTCAGTCTATTCAACATAAAGAGCTTGCACCTCTAAAAGCAAGCTCCATATCTGTCATCATTAGCAAACAAAGACACGGGATTGTAGTTGAGGAAACAGTATGAATACCCTGTCACAAATCTCCTATGTAATGTTCTGTATACTTTCTTGTTTGCAAGCCACAAGATCTGCCCATTATAAATTTGTGTCTGTGAGCTAAATTGATAACTGAATATCTCTGCGCATATCATAATTTGAGCATCAAGTTATCTAGGTCATTATATTAATCTGACAATGGCACTGTGTTTGTAAAATCTATTTTCTAATTCCTAAGTTTATCTGGAAGCCTCTTTATTGTTAAGTTTTATACATTAGTATATCTCATATTTTTTCTCCACTAACATTGCTTAAAGTTTGGTACTCCACAAGTCTTTTTCCCTACAAGGCTCTTGGCTTATGTCGTCTGGTCATTCCTTTGGAAGATGTATATTCACATTAAGCTAAGATACCGGATCCTGGTTCTAGTACTTCCCGGATCCAGATTCCTCCTGCATTCCGGAATGGAACCCAGATTCCGGAATGGAATCCGGATTCCATTCCGGAACCCTGCCGGAATCCGTGAGGAATCCAGGAGGATCCGCAGGAATCCATAAGGATCCACGGGAATCCAAGATTCTAGGCATCAAAAAACGGGCCCACTTTGTGTTTTGTTTTTTTTTTTTAAATTATAAATTTTCAGCATGTAATGACATTTTGAGACTTTTGCTAAGTATGAATATGATATAATCATACACTGACAATTATGGATTTATCATTTTATGAGAATCACGCTTCTAACTTCTTATTATTATCATTATATGTTTGAACTTGAAGTTTTGAACTAATGATGAATGAGCATTGACATGTTACATGTATGGAATCTATGAATATACATACATATATAAATTTATAATATATATATATATATATATATATTTCGAAAATGTCTACATATATACCCGCGAAACCAGGATCCGGCCCAAAAAAATTCTTTACGAATCCCCAAACCCGAACCCGAATCCGAATCAGAACCAAAACCAGGATCGGCTACTTAGACATTAAGCATCATTTTCTACTTGATAGGCACAAGGCTCCTATAAAATAAAAATAGAATTGTTAGGTCAATCTAAGAAGGCTCTTCTTATTGTTTGAAAGCCATTTACATATCTCTTTCATAAAGAAGTCTTCAGAAAATAAGTGATATTTCTTATTCGCAAAGCATTTAATAATGAATAATATTTTCTATGGGTATTTATCTTAGTTACCGATGTGGGGCTCCAGACGCTCGATGCGGGAGCGGATGCGCGCGGATGCGGAATCGGGCGCGGATGCCCTGTGGATGCCGCCCGGATTCGCATCACAGGCATCCAGATGCAAGTAATGTAGTCACGGCGTAAACATTTCTTTGAGGTGTTCTATCTATCCATGAATATATCCATTCAATACTCGCGGCGTAAACATTGTATAATTTCACTATGTAATTGTCCGCTATAAATCAGTCGATTAATATTATTGTCGCTGCTCAACGGACCATTATATTATATATTTGATATATATATTTGAACCTTATAATATATGAATCACCTTAACTTTATTCATATGAACGACAATTAATATTATTTATTCATATTAACTTTTAATTAA